>VZRR01012886.1:176914-250965 GCA_013398015.1 Oreocharis arfaki | reverse complement strand
GTGTCTGTATGGTCCCAGCTGAGCAGGGAGCTTTCCCAGGAACTCAGGGGGGAAAAAAAAAAGGGAGGAAAAAGGAGTGAGCAACTCTGGAAGTGTTAAAGGATGTTGTTAGGTCCTCCAGAAAGAAAATTAGAGACACAAAAGCTCCGTTAGAAGTTAATCTGGCCGCTTCTGGAAATGGTAATAACAAGTGTTTTTATAAATGCGTTAAAAGGACCAAGGAAAACCTCCATTCTTGAATACTGAGGGGGTGAAAATAATCACCAAAGATGAGGAATAGGCTGGTATACTTCACATCTTAGTCTCAGTCTTCAGCAGTAAAACTGGTTGTCCTCAGGACAACTGGCCTCCTGAGCTGGTAGACAGGGATGGGGAGCAGAGTAAATGCCCTGTAATCCAGGAGGAGGTAGGTAGTGACTGACTGTGCAACTTAGATGTTCACCAGTCTGTCAGAGAGTGCTGATGCCTAAAGGTTTTTAGCATCAGCAGAAGTCCTATGAGGAGCTTCTGAAGGAGCTGGGGTTGTTTAGCCTGGAGAAAGGGGGTCCTTTTCAGCTAAAATTAAGTAAATCCTGTTTATTTTGCCCCATTAGTGTTCTGGAGCACAGTGGCAAAATGGTAAAGACATCTTGTTATGGAAAGAAGGTGTTATTTAGAGTTCTGCTCTGGATTTACATAAAATTAATGCTTCAGTCCCTCTGTGAATATTTATCTGGTTGTTTCTGCTGAGCAATGAAAGTTGGCAGAATTAGATGATACTTGACACATCACTGACTTTCTTGTCTGTGACTACAAAAGCTGGTGTGCTTTAACTATGTTAATCTGTTATGTCATTTGGTTTTGGCATGGATTTTTAACCTTTTGAAACCAGAGCACTGCTTCACCATCTAAACAATGTTTTTTTCCATAGTAGTTGGAATAATCAAAACTGCTTTTTCTTCCAGATCCCTTTTCGTAACTCATCTCTACTATGAAATTTAGAGATAAGGTAGTTGTAGCTATATAGATAGGATTGGAATATTAGAATGTATTTTTAATCTTCATTTAAACTTGTTCCACTGTTAAACTTTTTTTTTTAGTTTCCGTCTTTCTGATGCAAACTTTTCATCATTGTGTTTCTTGTCTCAGCTTGGGCCAGGGGTCTTGCTTTCTGCTGATGTTTAATTGCTTGTAGTGCAAGGTGCTTGATTGAATCCTCTGCTTAATATTGATACATATATCTGTATATGTATGTATATTTTTAAAAAATAGAGAATTTCCATAAGATAGACTTATGTAATTACGCCATTTCTAAAGCCAAATAGTTGTCAAGTGATTTTTAAAATTAAAAATGCTTCTCTTAAAAAGATAAAAAAAGGAAAACAAAAAATAAACCAACAGGTGTCAGCAAAGACCATGTAACAAAACTTTGGGTCAAATCACATCAACAGTATATGTTGCATTCATTACAAATCCCTGTTGTCTCTCATTTAATTCTCTCAAAAGATCTTGAGATCCTGGTTGTGATCAGTCAGCTCAAAATCCAGAGTATCACAACTGTGTATTAAGGTTGAATAGAATAGCTTTCAGTAGAAAATGCAAGAAATCACATAGAGATAATGTCAGTTCCATCTTAGTGAATTGTTCTCCCACACTATAATCCAAGTGATGTCTTTGTGGATTTTTAAAATGCCATTGATTTTGTTTCTCTCTGTTTTTTTTTTTTTTTTGTTTGTTTGTTTTTGTTCTTTAGCTTGCTGAACTGAGGCTTTAGAAAGTCCATTCAGCTTTTAGGATTTTTTGTTCTAGAATAGTGATGTTAAGGGTTTGTTTGTTTGTCACAGTTTTTAGGTAAATCTGTATCCAAGAGCAGTATGTCAAAAAGTTCATTACATCTCTCATTGGTACGAATTGGCAGGTTTGTCACCTCAGGGTCGAAAGAAAGCTCATTCAACCAAGGCTGTGGCAGTCTCAGCAGCAAGCCTCAGGTCAGTCCCACCACTTGAGATTTGCTGCAAGGCAGTCAGTTGGAATTCATTTTGCATTTGTTTCACTGAACATTATTGCTCTTGCACTGCAATGAGGAAAACATTGTGGGTTACTGTGTGTTATAAGGATTGTTTCCCTCTTGTGCTTATTATCTCTTTTTGCATTGAAGTGCCTATTATTAATGAGGAAACAAATCTTATAAAATAACAAAATCCATTACTCATAATGACATTGCTTCTAGTGTTTTATACTTGTTTATTTTTAAGATAAGTTACAAAACCTCCAACCTGCGTACTCTGCCTTGAAGTTATTAGAAAATACTAGGAGTGCTGAGGAGTCTGATCTCTTATGCTGAACAGAAATTTTTTGAAAATAGTATGCTTTTTATGCCCATGGAAGGTCTGTTTTTGAGAAACTTAGACTCAAGAGATTGTAACTTGTTATATCAGGTCTGAAGTAATAGTTAAAATAATTTCTGAGGTCTGAGGAGCTGACAGTGAATCTCTTGGTGTATGATAAGAAGTTAAGTCAAAGATACAACTTTCCAAAAAAATGAATACAAAGGCAAATGAGGCTGATTTTGATATGTCTGTGGAGATTTCTCAGGTGAACTGGTAATGTTCACCTGTTACACATTTTAAGTGCAGTTCTGTCACAGGATGGGAGTTGACAAGTAAACGTAAGATCACATTCATCTCTAAAGAAAAGAAAACAAGAAAAGAAAAGAAAACTCATTAGTTTTTCAAAAGAAAAGAAAACTCATTAGTTTTGCATCTCTAAAGAAAAGAAAACAAACCCTTGCATTTTTCTTCAAGTATTAGAAGTTATGTCTGAGTGACTTACTGTAGAGGGTAGACATGGTCACACTTCAGTGATGTCTAAACCAAAAATGTCACTAAGAATTTTAATTCTGTTTTTCCCCCTTTTTTCTGTAATGTGTGTTCATGTAGGAGATTAAACTGGGGTTAAAAAATAGTTAACTGAGAATGTTGCTGGAGGAATAATAAACTGCTAATGACACTAATAATGTATTAACCCTTTATATGATATGACTTAGGAAAATCCAAGAAGTCAGTCAAGAAGGAAAATGCCATTGCAGCTGTATTTTATTAGCTAAATTCTACTTAATTTTAAATATACTCTCTCTGTTATTCTGAAAAATCTGGCCACTCGTAAAAACATGCAATGAAAATTATTGCCACTAGATTCTCTTACTCTTTTCACTCTCATTTACTTTGAGAACTGTCTTTAAAAATTAATGAAAAGGGATTTGACAGAGTGTTTAATGAATGTTTTTTCACAAACTGGCTCACATCTTTGGAGGCAGAAGCCCCTATCCGCTGAGTAAGTGTGTCGTTGCCCACACATCTCACTCTCATGATGGGAAGTAGCCATTCTTAACTTTGAGGGAGTAGTTCTGTCTCCATTCATATTTAATTCTTGGAGTGGTGAAAAGTAGTAGCAAGAGTAGTAATGGTGATGATGGCGTTCTGTTTGTGTCTTGAATATCAAGACACATATACGTGTGGAATGAGGTACATGGTACACAGGTACATGAGGAATATGATGTGGGAAATCTCAGATCCATCCAGCTGGATCTGGTCCACCAGAAGAATATATTTAATCCATAGTTTTGTCAATTTCCTTTTCCCAAAATCTGCTGCAAGTGTGTAGGAGTAGGCAATGGTGTGGACAGCTTGGGTTAACAGCTTGTACTCCCTCATCATTTCTCCAAGGTCTTGTAATCTGTCCTCTGTCATGAGAGTGGTTGCGATGTCAGCTGATCTCATGCACCTTATCCTTTGTCATGTCACATGTGCTTTATTCTTTATCATGTGTTAACCATACACCAGCCGTTTGACAGGGTTGTTGGCATTTTGGTCATGAGGGATGCACATATGGGGAAAGAAGGGGACATGTGGCATTTGGTTGTCTTCAAAGAGACTTTATGGTTTGTGCTAGCCTAAGGGTTCCTCGCATCTGTTGTGAATCCTTGACTGTTGGTTGCATGGTAATGATTTCCGGTGACACCTAATAGATGCCAGGTTAGAAGTGAAAGGCCACAAATGACACAGGCTTATGCAAATTTTTTAGTATGTTTTTAGCTGAAAATTCACTCGAGAAAACATTTTGCAAGTTCGAGTAATTTACTTTGTCTTTTTTCTTATTTTCCCTCTGCAGCAGGCTTGTTGTTCTATTTGTATATGTAATCTTCTGGTGGGTAGCCATGGTTGGTTTTGAAAGTGGGAGCACATTTTGGGGGGAAAGAAGAGAATTCAGAGGACTTGGGTTGTAAAGCATGGGAGGGGAACTTGACGGGCAAGGCTTACTGCACTTCACTGAGTCCCAGCATGGGTTTTGGTGTGGTATGTACTGAAGCAGCTCCTCTGGATTAGGATGTAGGTGTTATTAATCAAGTCATTGGGTTGTGATCTGTTGTCTGTGTACAGACAATCTCTTGGCAATCTCTGTTATGGAAAAGTTCACTAGAGGATCAGCTGCAATTCTGCTCTTCCTCATGTATGCTGTGCTGGTTTTTTAATGTTTTTTGAAAGTGGTACAAGGCTTTTTTCAGTGTCTTACAGACTTAAAATGGAGGGCTTATTATTTTAAACTGAGTTATTTTGGAATTGTCTCCTCCTTCGTTTGTGGGAATTCTTTTTTCACCAATATTTTCCAGACTCTGTTTGAAGACCTCCAGTACTTAATGCATTGAAGTGTCTCTTTGGTATTTGTCTCCACTTAAAATTGTATTTAGACTTCAGTATCTGCATAGTCTTTGTAACTTTAAGCATGTTGGTGTCACTGGCTCTTGGTCTTTTAATTTCTATTTTCCCATGGATCTATGCAGGTATTGATCTTTTGATCGTATAGCTTCAGGATGCTGTATTGCAAAGATTTCACAAATTAGGCTGCTAACAAAATTTTTAAATGCTTTTTGGTAATTGAAAACAGTCCATAAGAAAGTTCTTTATATGAACAATACAGTCTTAAAAGAACACGTGTTGTAGGAAGCCAGAACCCTACCAATTAACGTGTGCTACAGTTGTGTGTACCAGAACTAGGTTTCCACCTGGAGTTTCGGTTTTGCTCTGCAGACTGTATGCAGCATTATAGTCTTGCTGTCATGGTGCAGAATATTTAGCAGTGCAAGGGTAAAACAAAGGTCTGTCGTAAGATAATGTGCTCTCTGTTCTTTTTACTGTCTGCCCAAGTCATTAAATTTAATTCTCTGTGATTAAAATAATCTGGTTTTTGGGTCCATATGGATGATCACTGGTCACGGCATGGCTCTATCCGCCAATTATCCATTAGGCTATTGAACTTTGCAGATTACATATTTGAGACCACTAGCACTTTGAAAAGGTGCTTCTGGAGGTATTCTCTGTTATATCCAACATAAATCAGGACTGACTTATTTTAAGCTTCACAGAAGGGCAGTGGTGAGCACTGAAGTTTGATTCCACTCCTGAACCATGTGTATTAAAGCTCTCAACCATGTCCACCACAGATGAAGGAAAACTGAAACAAAGAAATAGTAGCAGAGATTAGATACTTTTTCTTTTAATATACCCAGGATAATCTTCTTGGTTTTACTGCTCAGGATGTGTTCTGCTCAGCTGTGGTCCCTGCTCTCATCAGCTTGCCTTCATTATGGGAATTTTTTTCATGCAACAAAATTAAAATAGCTGTGATTTCATTTAGGGCAGAAATTTCTCAGGCTTAGGGAAAGCAGAACACAGGCTACTCTGCTCAACAAGAGCAATTTAAAGTATAAGCAGTGTAGTTTCCTTCCGGAGAAGACTGCTTTTATAAGAAAGTTTCCTCTATCACATGGTTTGAGTGCAACGTTTTTTGGATGGTTGAAGTGTTAGGCTTTCCATGGCTGGAAAGGATTTCTCTCTTGCTATCAGAATAGGTCATGGGAGGCATGGAATTTTTTAGGATTTGTGTTTTGTTTTTTTTTCTTCCTCCAGCTCTCCCAACAGTCAGTGAGAACACCTTGATAGTTCTATGGTAGTTCTATGAGATACTTGCCATATTTATGATGTGTTTTCCTGATAGACAGCACTTGGAAGTGAATGAAGTGCAGGAATACTCTAATGTGAGCTGGAAGTTTCCCACATCTCATACAAGAATTACAGAACTGCCAATTTCTTCTCCATTTATCAGGCAGTACATTTCATACACTGTGGGCAGGTCTTACTATTGGTTCTTTTCCCTTTCCTATCTTGGACACAGTGATGCCTGCTCTCCAGCCACCTTACTACCTTGAATTACAATGCAGTGTACTGCTTACAGTGTTGGCACACCTTAACCAGTTTCAAGAGCCTTAGAAGAAGTGCAAATATCCCAGGTTAGTATGACTAGCATGAGTAGGGCTCTCTAGTAAGTGTTACAGTTTGCGCTGAGAATGTCTGGATCTGAACAATGTATTGCTTGATAGTTCAGATGATTTATTGATGCAGGACTGAACTGATCAGCCTCTGTCACTACATACCTACAGTGATAAGCAGCTGTGTGACTGATAATTAGTCCAGGAGAGTTTGTAGAGTGTAACCAGAACCACCTTATAATGCAAGAAGTCACAAAGACACTTCACAACATTGTACAGTAGTTTCTACAATAGTTTTCAGATCTTAAATATAGAACACCAGCATCCACAAGCTGATATTGCAACTTAGAGAAGTTGTGGCTATTTAAATTGTATAAATTTGAAATAGTAAGTCTAACTAGTTCTATATAAACAATATCACAGTTTACTTTTCGTTTTGCTACCTATAGGAAAGATATTTTTATAATCTTCTTTTTAATTACTCGTCAGCCATAAAATCAGAAGTCGCCATTAAAAGCATAAAAATCCAAAAGTAGTGCTGGATGTGTAGCATTTTCAGTACTTGCAGCCACATTCCTAGATACGACAGAATTTTGCTAGATTTTCCTAGGCAGGACACAATTTTGCCAGGTTTTCCAGATGCATCTATGGTAAGTGCAGGAAATATGGCCGTTAGTGGTGTTTCCAAATCTGGAAAATTTTGGACTTGGATGGCACTTCAACAAATCTTGTGTATCACTTTCCGTCATTTAAAACTGATAGTGTACCATGCTAGGATATCCCTAAACATGTTGATCTAGTGCAGAAAAAACCTCAACCTCTTCTGTGGCTACATACGTATGTGTGTATATATATAAATACACAGTGGGGCTGTTGAAGGGGTTTTTTTGTTTGAGGGTTGTTTTTTACGGCATTTTTTCCTGAAATCTCTCTGGGCAGTGCAGGCCATCCAGGTGCTGAGCTGTCTGAGGGTGATAATCTCAAACTTTGCATGTGAGCCTCCAATCTACTGTATCTTTCTTTATGTTTGTGTTTATTAAAAGCATTTATTAGGTTAAGTCATTGCCACACCAGAGTTGCTCTACTGATTCAACAGTCTCATTTTTAAGGCTGTATCGCTATTTATTACCTTAGAGTAGTGCATAAAGAGTCAGTTAGAATGAGAGTCCCTTTGAGACAGGCTGTGGAAAAATTGAGTAAAGGTTTATTTCTGCTCCAAAGACACACAGTCTAAATACATGAGAAAGAATAGAAGAAATAGATACAAACAGCTGCAAAAAGGGTAGACTTCTGCAAGTGGTGACTAAAATGTATTTTCTGCATAGTATTTTTTTTCTTTTCCAAGTGTTCTTTCAGTAATTTTGACAATGAGTAGATGCCTGAATTGAGAGTTAAAACCAAAATTTCTGTGTTGTAGGCTGTATTATCATTATACTCACTTTAATGTCTGTAGAACATTAGCATTTGAGACTGCAGGAACTTAACTGCTTTACTTGTTGGTGTTACACTGCAGTCAATTTCAGTGAACCATAAAAAGTTTGGCCCTGAAGGTAAAATTACACTGTATGCATGTTGCTAGCATACTGCTTTGGGGATAAACATGTCTTAAATCAACTCATCCCTTGCAGCTGAATTCCTTCTCCAAATGCAGTTTCTGTGTAAATAATAATGTTCAGAAAGACTGATTTTCTGTAAACCATAAAGTTTTTTGAACATAATTCTATCAATAAATGTATTTGATCAGGATCTCAAAGAGTTCTTATAATTCTAGTAAAGATTTAGGTCTTTAGTGAAAGGAAGGGAGGGGCATATACCAACATTTTCAATTAGTTTTCATTGGCACCTCCAGTTTGTTCATATGTGTTCCAAACATTTGCATATTGTGTTTCCTCACATTTACATAATAAAAACTTTTGGAGTTCATTGAAACTTTTTTTTGTAGTTGTGCATTTGGGAAATTAAACTTGAAGTTTATGATACCGTGGCTCCTACTTGCTTGGATCATAGTGTGTTTTTAAGATGGCATCACTTGAGACCTTTGCTACAGTGATGTTTGTGTTCGGACGTAAGGTACTGTGGGTTCAGATGAATGTAATTGTGGCCTTGAGGGGCTGGACTAAAGAATACTGTCTGGGTTTGTACCTAGATAGTCTCGGATTAATATTCTGAGACTTAGATCTTGTCCTGTCTGGAATTTAAATACAGTTCTCTGAGCTTTAAAGAGAAGGCAAGCATCATTTCAGCCTCTTAATGAATCCTTTTTTTTTACCTCTTTAATTTGCTTTTTTTTTTCCCCAAACTCTTGTAGCCATTCAAATCCAGGCAGTAGCTTCCAAACCATTTTTACAGGCTCAAATGGACATAGTGCCAGTTTGTTCCTCAGTTTAATTCCCAAGTTATTTGTAGGTAGAAAGTTTTTACATTTGCATCTCCATTTTTCTTAGAATATGTAAGGGCAGAAAAAAAAATTCCCTAGATAGTAGGCAAGACTTTGAAATGTGAACAACTTCGTTACATTTGAGATGGCAAGTCTTTTGTTGCAACTAGGTTGATTTTTGTGGGTTTTGTTGAGTTTTTTTTTGTTTTCTGGTGAGTTTTGTTTTGTTTTTGTGTTTTGCATTTCTGTTTTGGGGTGGTTTTTGTTGTTTTTGTTTGGGGTTTTTTTGTTTGTAGGGGTTTTTTGGTGTTTTGTCTGGTTTTTGGGTTTTTTTCTTCCTTTCTTCTTTCGGTTGCTTTCGGAAATGATACCTTTTGTTTCAGGACTGAAATTTCAGTTTTCTTCCTACATTGAGAAAAGAGATATAAAGATTCCCCCATAGTGGGGAATCTGTATGGGGTTTTCTTCTATTTAGGAACCTTTGACCCATACCTCCCCTGTTCAGTGAGCAGAAATGGCAAGGTAACTTAGCTGAGCCTGGCTACTGATCTGCTCTTCATGTAAATCATGAAGTGAACCTGGAGGGGAGAGAATTCCCGAAATCTGCTAGTAGAAAAAATGCTTTAAAATATTTCTTTACAAAAAGAGCCTTTCTTCTACCCCTGAGTATGTATTAATTGGTCATAAACCTTAGTTTTGAGGTTATTATTCACCTAATTATTCACACAGCAGTGCAAAATGGATTCACAGGTACAGTTACCTTTCCATTGTACTGGCAACAAGTCTTTTCTTCTGTGTTGCAGAGAGAATTTTTTGTCTAAGGTTCCAAGTTCTATAATTAGTTATATAGTAAAGGATTCAGAAAAGTGGCAAAACATATACAAGTGCTTTGAAGTTTAACCAGTTAGCCTTTAAGTTGTCTGCCTGCATATGCCATTATTGTGTTTTAGTATCTGATGGCATTATATTTTTTTCTTTTCTTCCAGATCATTACTAAATACATTTATGAACTACTGCAGAAGGAATGCCACTTGAAGAAAGTAACTCTTCCAGTAAGTATAATTATATAAGGCATTGTTTTTTTGAATCTTTACCCAGCATAGGCTGGGATTCCACATTCAGATAAAGGCAAGGTGTGCCACAGCTCTGTGCAGGGCATTGTCTTGGGACACTGCCTTCGAATTTTGCATGTGTATGCATCTGGAGATGTGGTTCCACCTAACTTCTCATGTATTAGATTTCTCCAACTGAGCCTTCCTTACCGTACCAGATGCCAGAGTTTTCAAAATCTGGTGCTTTTAATAGGAGAGCTGTAAGCTTTGTGAAAAATGTTTGTGGGTATTTCGAGACGTCTACAGCTGGATGAAGAGAATGGAAATGTCTTTGCAGGCAGAGGACTATACTCACATTAAGTATCAGTAAACTATTCTAAGTAATTTTTTTAAAAAATGCTTTTTCAGTAATTTGTAGTATTTATGTAATATAAAGTGGTTATGTTGCTTAGTGAAAATATTCGATCAATCCTTGGAAGAGATGAAGTTCTCCCCCACATATCAGAGTGTTTATAAATACATGTGATGTGATATGATGAAGTTCAGGTATTTTTATATTCTATGCTGGAGAGTTCAGGGGAGACTGGAGTATGACAGCACTGTGTAGGTTTTCCATCATTATGAAGGATTCCTGTGCTCTTTGAAATCTTTTGAATTACTGTTGTTCTCAGCTGATCCTTCATATTCAGTCAAGGAAAACCTGTTTAGGCTGAGGAAGGAAAAGCTCTTTTGCTTTAACAGTTCTGTAACATTTCACTATTCCCATTCCCTGAGTTTTGCTTAGGGAATGTTTTGATGACCTGCCCAAACTACTAACAGTTTCCTAGAAGGGCTTTTTCAGTGTCTACTGGTCATGGCAGGAGGAGCTGAGCTACGAGGTTCACAGAGAAGTCGAAGGGCAAGCAGCAGCTGTCCTCCGTACCCACAGCGTGGTGGTTGCACCAATGCCCGGAGAACTGAGACTGAGAAAGCATCTCCCCACTTTGGATTCCTCTGTGTATACAGACGTAGGATCAGGTTCATCATGATGGTCTGCCTGGTGCAGTGCTAGCTGTGATCTCTAGCTTCTCTGCTAATTTTCTTTGTTGGTGAAGTTTTGGTCCGAGAAGAACTTCCAAACAGATAATGTAGCAAAAGACTTCTCAAGGCATGTCTGTGAAACCATGAAGCTGTCATTTATAAACTTCGAAGTTCCCAAATTTTAAGGCTATGGGACTTTCTTTGATTCCTAAAAAGGAATATAAGGAATGTAAGTAATGCAGCGCTAAGGCTGGTCAATTAGCTCCGAAACATGAAGATGAAGAAACTTGGGATAAATATTACAGCACCTCCATCACTTGTGTCACACATATAGTGTGTGATTCATCTGCCTGGCTCTAAGGTTTGGGTTTCTTGGCTTGGAAGAGGTATGGCCCTGGCTAGCTCTCACTTCTGGATTAATCTCTGTTTACTTGTATTTAGAAATTGTGTAGTGAGCATGAATACAGTTGTTCAGTAATACATTTAAGTTATTCTCAAATGTATTACTTCCAGCTTCTGTGAAATGTCATAATTTAGTTGCATTTTGGAGCAAAGGAATAACTCACAAAACACTCAGATTTCTAATTGTGAGCATTGTGGAAAAATTCATGCAAGATATGAGCACTGTTCTTCAGGAATGGCTGTTACGTGTAGCGAGCCCTCACCACAGTCAAAAATAGGCTATGAAGGCAGATAGAAAAATGAAAAATTGCAACTATGTATGTGGAAGCTGAAAATTAAAGCTATGCAAAAGCTAGGTTTAAATCACCACTGACAGACTCCCAAGTAACAGCACAAAACCCTCTAGTTTAAACTAGTAAAGGAGACTAATAAAAGTAATAAGACAGCTTTTAGGATGAGAATAGAAGAGAGTATAAATGTTGGCAAGATACATATAAAATCACAGTAAGATCACGAAAACCAAATTTGAGGAGCTTGTTAGAGTTGTAAGGCCTAATAATAAAAGAGAACTGATAAGGCTAATAGATGAACTGCAGTTAAAATGAACACCCAGGTCAAATAAGAAAAACTAATACCATTATTTCCAATATTAATTGTCCAATTTCCACATGTTTAACTTTTTTTAAACAGGATACAATTCTGAGCAATTGTCTGAAATTTGTCGCATCAATAGAGGAGACCCTAGGAGAAGTTAATATATTGTACAATAAACAAATCCCAGGATGAGATTTTTTTTAAACCTAGGGTTCTATAAGAAGTCAAACAGGAAGCTGCAGAACAACCAAATTGTACTTAACTTACTGCTGAAGTCAGCTAATAATAATAATATATTGGCGGAAATGAGTACAGGTTTCTTTTTAAAAAAAACAAACTACCAGAATTTATTCCAGGAGTCAGAGATCCCATGAAGAAGAAAAATCTTGTCAGTAAAAGAGTACATGTATTTCCAACGAACTGTCAACAAATTTAACAAATGCTTTCAAGAAGTCCCCTTAAGATTTAATTGGTTAAAAGGGGAGAAGGATGTTGATATTTTACAGATGAAATAATCTGTTACCATTGGAATGCTCTTAAGGACTGAGATAGTTGTAAACAAAAGGAAAAAAGGAATTAATACAAGCTAATGAACTTTTCTGGTTTTTTTCTAAAATTATTTGGGAAATTATTTCTTGATGTTGAATAACTGGATGATTAAATGACAGGAGATTCAATTCTGGTAAATATGAAATTATGGGGAAGATAACTCACTCTGTAAACACAACAGTGGCCTCTAAATGAGCTATTACAACTCAGGAAAGAGCTTGGAGTGATTGTGAGTAGGTCTCTGAGAACATCAGTGCTCAATGGCAGTCGAAAACCCTCAAAGCAGATAGGATGTTAGGAATTATGATGTATCGAGAACAAAACAGAAAAACATCGTCATTCCACTCATTATGTGGGCCCTCATGTTAAACACTGCATGAAGTCTGGACACCATATCAAAAAGGATATGAAGAATTAAAAAAAAATACAGAGGAGGGTTGCAAGGATGATCACAGGCATGAAATGCTTTTCAGACAAAGAAAGATTAAACAAAGATTCTTCAGCTTGGAAAATAGATGACTGAGGAAGGAATATGACAAATCTATAAAATCATGAAAGGTGAAGAGAAGATGAATAGGGAATGGGTTTTTGCTTTTTTCATAATAGAGAACCTAAGGGGCATCAAGTTTAAATTATCAGGCAGGAGATCTCTACTGAAAGACAGTATTATTTCATATATGTTCCAATTATATTGTGGAACTCATTGCCACAGAGTACTATCAAGGAGAGAGGTATAAATGCATTCAAAAAAACCATTTGACGATATTAAGGTGGGATAGGTGCCTTGAACTATTGTACATGCTTGCCCAGTATATAAACTCTGGCTTGCAAGGTTCCAAAGTTACTGGCTGTCAAAAGCAGGCAAGAATCATTCTATAACCACTCTGTTTTGTTACTCCTCCCTTATGCAATCTGCCAGTTGCCAGAAATACGACCCTGGACCTTCATCAGCCTAAGATGGCTCATACATATATACATATACATACACACACACACACACACACACGTATATATATATATATACACATATATATATATATATAAAACCTTTTTATATGAATATTTTAGAGATGAATACAAAAATTTTTTTTCTTTTAACCTTGTCACAGGTGATCAGAAAGTTGGTGTATTGGCTTTTTCTGTCAGCTGATACTGAAGCTGGCAGTGCACTGATTTTTGAATATTTGAAATGTGTTTCGGGACTATGTTAGGTGGAGTGTGCTTTTGTTCAGTATGATTTTAGTAGGGAATGGAAATGCTGTGCTTCAGAGGTTTAGCATGAGGGCATTTCATGTTCTCTCATCTGTCTTAATTTCACCCTTGTGTGTAAAGTCCAACTTGCTGTCTTTGTTTTGCTTTCTTAGGTGGCAGCTTCAGTTTTGGATACAAAAATTCATTCATTTCTTTTCAAATATGAAAATAAGACCAGTTGGCAGATCAGAAGAGCTTACCCATTAATTTATTATGCCAGCATAATAATTCTGAACATTTTTTCCTACACAGGGAGGCCAAGATGCATGTTGCATTACTGTTACTGTAAAGCATTGTACTTATAATAATGTTCAACATACACTACTGGATTTGAAAATTTTGATGAAGGGTCTCGTATTCAGGGAGAGGCCATTCATTTACTACTTGTAAAGTTTCATTTTGTGCTCCATTGAAGGTTGTGTTAGGAATAAAAAGAAGACTGCAATTTTTTTAGCCAGATGAAGTATTTGTATTTCTCTAGTTTTAGTGGCATACTCAGTGGTTGATTTTTGCTCTTCTTTAGCTGTTGAGGACGAATAGAATGTGCTTCTCAATTAACTGCGTCTTTAACAGCTTCTCGGGAAGCTTGAGATGGAAGTTTAAATAATTAGTAACATGTTGTAGTGGTTTTAAGCCTAGCTGGAAATAAAGCACCATGGAGCTGCAACCCCCCTCTTACCTCCTCCAACACAAGTGGAATGGGGACGATAATCAAAGTAAAACTTGTTAGCTGAGATAAAAACAGTTTTATCTCAAAACCTAAAGCAAAGTAAAATACAGTGATAATGGTAGATGATAATAATAAGGCAAAAAACAAGTGATGTGGAATGCAATTGCTCACAACCCACTGATGGTTGCTGGATCCCTGATTCCTGAACCCAGATCGGCCATGCTTCTGGGTAATTCCCCCCAGTTTATATCCTGGTCATGATGTTCTGGGGTGTGGAATATTCCTTCGGTCAGTTCAGGTCACCTGTCCCAGACATGCTCCGTCCAAGTTTACTTTGCCTGTCTTCTCACTGGTGGAGCATGAGAGATGGGAATGAAAGTCCTTGACTTCGGATAAACACTACTTAGCAAAACCCCAAAACATTAGTGTGTTATCGACACCATTCTTGTTCTGAAGCCAAAACACAGCACTGTATCAGCCACTGAGAAGAAATTAACTCTATCCTGGCTGAAACCAGGACACATGTTTAATTGGCAGTGGCACTGCTATGCCTCACTTTGCAGAATCTTCTAAGTTATCAATGCTTTCCTCTTTGACTTCAATAGGTAAAAGTTCATCCAAGAACTATTTTATTTTTCTTTGAGAAACAATGGTCTGTTATCTCCACTGCATGCTCTGTTTGCCGGTTTTGTTACCTAAGTGAAGTTAATACTTGTTCATAAAGTTTCCACCAATTTTACGTGTGTTAAGTTAGTTGTGTTAATAGTCAAATGTTGATTAGCTGCCTGTAATATTGATTAAAACTGAGCAGTGCTCAGTTTTACATTTTTGATTGAAAAATTCTAAATCAGGATTTTCAGTATTGTGAAGACTGTAACCTAAGTGAGTTAGTGAGGTTTATGTTGAAACACATAAAAGAAGACTTTTCATCTTGGGAAGCAAATGAGCAGTCTTGTCTCTCCACCAGCTGCTCACAACTCTCATGATCTTTTTTGAGTCTTTCAGTTTCAGTTGCACTTACTTGCCATGTTCTTTCCTCCAGTTACAGTTTATACCTATTTCACTTTGTAGGCTTGAGGCTCATAATTGTTGTCATGTTTCTTAACTGAGATAAGAAAAATACTTTGTAAGAAAAATAGTAAGAAGTAAATTCTAGTGGATTTTTTTTTCCCTTTTTAACATTCACTCTTAAACCTAAAAACTTCCAATACACCAAATAAAAGACTCCTGGAGCCTAGTCAGGTGTCATACATCTTAGGTTAGTAATGGCTAATGGTTGATGTGGTAACATGGATGTCAATAACATTAGATTTCAATTGTAGTTTGATTTTACTCAATGTATTGATAGCAGCTGTGCAAAATACTAGCTAGTGTGCAGCTGAAATACTTTACAGACTGATGCTACTGTATTAGGTGATAATTCGTTGGAGACAGAAGTCATATGGAAAAAAGAAATTTCACTGTTTGAAAACCTTACGAATGTCATATCTATAGAGATCTCACCATAGCTGCCTACATTCATAAACTTTAAGAAAATACTGTGCATTGGGAAAAAAATCCAAGAAGAAGAAAACTAAATAGTAGTTCTAAACAGAAAATTATCATTGTAACTTAGGTAGGTTTGACATGCCTAGCTACAGATTACTGGAAGATTGTTGTGACCTGTAAACAACAACGTTGAATCAAATTGTTAAATTAAAGATGTTAAAAAATTTAAAATGTTAAAAATGTTTAAAAAACCATTTTCCTATATTTCTTCAATTTAGATTTAAGTGATCAGAAATCAGTGTCCTTGAGTCCAGAAGAACAATAAATGGCTAATAAATGCATATTATTTTATGGGGCCTCAGTGTGTCCAGCATTAAATGGTATTCCACATTGATCTGTCAGTAAAGTAAGGTTGTGTATAGGAGTGACCTTTATGTGCATTCTTTAGTGAAAGCTGGGTCTGATAAATTACTACTGTTTGAAGGTAAATTAGCTTGACAAAAAGTCTCCAAATCTGCTTAATTTTGGGAAAAGAATAAAAAGGAAATTTTTTATGATCTTGGTAGATATTTTTAGCTGTTTAAAATTAACTTCTTTGCAGAAGCGCGAGCGAGTTATATCTTCTACTGCATATGATTAGTAAGTGCTAGTATTTCCTATATACTACACAAAATTTTAGTTTATAAGTGCTAAAACCTACAGCTAAGTTACACATTAGTCTGAAATGCAAATTTACAATGTTTTTTTTTCCTAGTTACAGTGTTGTAAATATTCAGTTTATGGGTACAAGTCAGTTACACCTTGCCAAGTGCTATCTGGGATTCATTGTTGGCTGACTTTTTACCTAATCTGTTTTACCTTATAAGGTGTCAATGCTGCTACTTCAGAAGCAGCAGCATGATGTGAGTGTAGCCCCAGTCTTTTCAGTAGAACATATTCTTTA
The DNA here is from genome assembly GCA_013398015.1 of Oreocharis arfaki. Lineage (NCBI taxonomy): Eukaryota > Metazoa > Chordata > Aves > Passeriformes > Paramythiidae > Oreocharis > Oreocharis arfaki. Next base: position 234,315 of record VZRR01012886.1, on the reverse strand, counting down.
CCATATTTTCTATTTTTGCACGAAGTGTGAGAGAAAGTGAGTACATTTCCTGGTGCAAACTTTAAGGCACATGAGAGATTACTCTGTTTTGGAGCAGGGGAATAAGGTTTTCAGTGCTATGGCAAATATTGAAGAGAGACATGACCATTCTTTGACTTACAAATTTGTTCTGTTCAAGTAGCCTCATTGACTTCATTAAAAAAAATATTTGGTAGGACTTACGTTAAAAAAAAGTCTGAAGACACATGCAGATTTAATTTTTCCTATGGTGAGGGTAGCTAAGAATACATACCCATATATGAGAAAAAACTTAATCCAAATAGCCAATTCCTTCTTTCTCAACATGGGGATCATAACCTGATCTGTTATTCTTCACTGTTTTAGAGTGTGTTCCTAGCAGCTGGACAGTTAGGCTGTGGGGGTGTGGAGTACAGTAGGAGGAGGAGATTTGCCTGTTTTGTTCTTTCTTTTCTATGTATTCATATGGTAGAAAGAGAAGAACTTGTAGACATGCAGATATGTTTTGCCCTCATGGGATTTACACTAGGACAGTTCTTTTGAGACAGGCTTGCTAAAGCAAGTGTAAAAACTTTAGTTTATATTGAACAAAAAGTGCTGCTTTACTCTCTTAAAGATAAAATGTGGTATTCGGTTGCAATTTACTGAACATCAAAGCTAATTTTTGGTCTCTTCCTACACCAAAGTAGCTAAGCATTGATCCTGGTGCAGGAGGACTCTAAATGGAGCTATTATTTAGACCCACATTGGATTGCTATATTTTATTAGACCTATCCTATTAAATTTGCAGCAGATGAATTTACAGTACTGGTTCCTACGTGGCTTGAGTATTTATGTTGAGGTGGCTGATTTGGAATTTTCCAGGATTTTTTTTTCGCATTATGTAAGAATTTTATTGTTGCTTCAGGCATATCTGAGGTGAGAATTTACTTGCTCACTCCCACTCGCCACCTCCAATTGCTCATTTATGGACTTTGTTCTTTTCTGTAAATTTCTGTAAACACCTGATGTTTCAAAGCTTAAGACACCTTTTACCTGTTTTCTTAATTTTTAATGCCGCTTGGATTGCTGTTCTAAAATGTGGTGTGTTTATATGTTTCAAAGTTATGTTGCATATTTTGCTTTATTTTTATTTAGTACTGGGCACAAATGCATTGAAATGGTTGTTAAATGGTGAATTTTTTAATATAAATTTGGTAGATAACTTTAAAGGTTTTCTTTCAAAGGATTTTATTGATGCGTTAAAATGTATGTTGTCTGTAATTGCAGGTTGATGCAACTGAGACTGAACCAAAGAGCTTTATCTTTATGAGTGAAGATGCATTAATAAATCCTGACAAGCTGCTGGTCCTAATTCATGGTAATGGTGTTGTCAGAGCTGGTCAGTGGGCTAGGAGACTTATAATTAATGAAGATTTGGACAGTGGGACACAGATACCATATATAAAGAGAGCTATTGAGGTCAGTGAAAGTGCATGGATGCAAGGTTGTGTGTGCTATGGATGTGCACCTGTGTGCCTGTGTATGAAGAGCTGTGAACCTGTGATGTTTTAATTTTTTAATCCGTGTTCTATATTTTACTGTGTGATAATTTTATTTGTGATGGGAATACTTGTTTGGTTTTATTGGAACTTTTTTCTAGTGGAACCAAGTTCCCGTCTTGCAGTAAAAAAAATTTGGTTGCATGTCATGTTGTTGTGTTGGGACTGACATCAGGTTTAATACGGCAGATAGTACAACAAGAGCCATTAGCAGATGATGAGATGCAGTAGAAGACACTACAGAAATTTGGTACAATTTGGATTGTTTCCTTTTATATTTCATTAAATGTGTACATATTATTGCTCAACAGCTGCTGTAGTCTAATGGTAACATGAACTTTCATGATAACAGCAGTCTTTTTTACTAGGCTTGTACTGAATTTATTAGAGGCACAGTCTTTTTCAGATTTGTACTAAATACTGATTCATTCTGATTTACTTATCAATATTTGACAGTAGAAGACAATCACATTTTGCTGACACTATTTTGTTACATCTGTTTGTACAGTGGACAGTTGGTGTTATGTTTTTGTCACTGTAACTTTGCAGGTGTAATTAATCATGTGCACCCTGCTACCTAAATGAAACTTCCTGTAGGAAACATTAGAAGAGCCTTTTTAAGACTTATTATTTCTACTATATTAGCCAAGTTAAACTAATGTTCTACTCTAAATATCCGTGTTGCCAGTGTTATTGTTTCATATTTTGCTAGGTGATTAATTTTTGCAGCTGTCTTTAAAGTATTTGGGATAAAAAATGGCGCTTTTTTTCAATAAAGCAAAGGAAGAAAACATATAAAAACATTAGGCCATTAAGTTATTTTTGGTTTGTTTTACCCACTGTCAAAGCACCAGACTACACTTCATGAGAAAAAGAAAACTAGCTCTGTAAAAGTAAGGCTTATCTGTTTCTAACATTAAGTTTTTTATTCATTTTAAATCAAGATTCAGAGACTGAACATAAAGTACTTCAGGATTACTGAGTGCAATACAGGGGTATGGTAGGTCCAGTGTGGGACCTCTAGTGCAGGTTCCAAAACCTTTCCCAAGACACCCAAACAGCTGTAGCTACTTCGATTTTTGTAGCAGTGCTTATGTGCTTGCATTTTTGTTCTTTCTTAGAGATGCTGCTGTCTTGGGTAACATGAGAGACCAAGTATTTCAAACGGGGATACTAACCCTAGTTTAACAGATAATTTTTAAGGGTGTATTTCTAGTAGAGGAGAGTTGTATTTCTTTTTGCTGTTTTGTTATTTTTATTTATTTTGTGCACTGATTTGTGCCAATATGACAGAGATCAGGCCTCTCTTTTCTCAAATGGTTATTATAATTAAAACCAGATTATTTATCTCTGCATTTTGAATGCTTCTTAAAAAACACAGAAAAAAGGTCCCAATAGTTGGATAAGATTACATTTTTACAAAAATATAATCATTAGATAACATTGGTATGTCAAACTTTGTGTTCTTTGAGCTTTTTCTTAATATGGTTTCTATATTTGTAGTTCTCTTTAGTTCAGTAATTTTAGCTACTGTAAAACCCACTGTCATTTTTTGTGCATCTTAAAATTCTGGTAAATGTACTACATGTTTAGGACACATACTATTTACAGTAATTTTTTTCATACAGGATGAAGAATAGATTTTATTCAGTTGTGTTAAATTCAGTTATGTCATTAAATGTGTTGCTATATTTTTGTGTCTTGTAATCACTGTACTGGGAATTGGTTGTGTATCTGGTTAGGTAAGGTGGTATTTTATGGAAGCTGGACCCCACTGAAAGTATTTAGAATCATTAGGTTATGACTAAAAAGAGAATACATATAGGTACATGCTTATATCTTGTCAGCTTCAGCTACAGATCATAAAAATTACATTTCTAAATGCAGGAGTGTAGACTGGTAGCAGTGGTAGACTGAGTGTAAGGATTCCGTATAATGAAAATAATAGTAAAAATTATATCCTTTTCTGGGTTTTCTGGCATTCAGTCCTCTAGTTGATATAGGCACTTTGTCTGTTATGAAATGAAAATGGCTAGCCTAGATGATAAATAGCCTGAATGAAAATTGTGCTAACTCCTCATGCAACATTATTTGAAGTAAGGAATTGTTTTCTTAGATCTTTCTGTGTTTCTTCTAAGGAGAGGTCTCATTCTTGAATGAAACCAGCAGACCTTATCGAAGCATCAGTGCTGATGACAAGAGAACATAGATTTTTTTTCCGAGTAGACTTACGTGAATTTGAAGTGGACAATGATACATAGGATTTGAAAATTCCAGTGGTCTGTTGTGACTTGCAACACATGCAGGCATTGCAGCCAGCTTAAAACATTTGCTGAAGAACAGGTTTTAATTTAAAAAATAAAAATTAAAAATTGCAAAAGCAGCGAATGTCCTGTGTGCAGGAGCTAATTGAAGAATGTCTTCTTTTCTTAAAAAAAACCCAGACAAGTAAAAAACCACCCACTAAGCAGGCCAAAACCCACAACTTTTTCTCTACTGCTTTTCTCTGTGATTCTCTTCTCAGTTTATTTCTTGGAAAAACTGAAAACAGGGATGCAACAGCTGAGGTTATCAGTGAGCAGTAGATTGAGCAGGCTGAACTGATAACTTTTAAACAGGAAGTTAAGGGAAGAGTAGAAACTATTTCTCTCTGATACAACACTTTTGAGGAGAAAAGAACTAAGAAATCCTGCTTTTCAAGCATGTGTGGAACAACAGAGCAGTGTACAGGCTTAAAATTTTGTATTTTAAAATTCTAGTCTTCTGGGGCTGCTGCACATTGTAAAGAAAAGAATCAAAGAGGAATGTCCTGGTGAGAATTCAAGTAGCTAGAAATGCGTTTTTTCTTTTCATCTGTGCAATTGCTGTAGGTAAAGCTTCTCCTTCCATGTTTTATATCAAGCCCTGTTGTGTAGATTAGATCTTTTGTGTAAGAGGTGTTCTGAGTAGTTGACAAGGGTTTATGTGAAGAGGTAACGTTACTTTGTTAATTTGAAAATTCAAACCTGGTAGTGTAAAAGAGATGTTGAAATAGGAACAAAGAGAACAAATAAGCAACTAGATAGAGAACAGACTGTAGGAAAAGAAGGAGGGAGAAAATTGTATACAATGTGAAAAACACACGTAAATACATTAAAATGTGGTAGGACAAAACCTATTTTAGAAAAACAAGTATGAAAAAGACAAATCTGCTAATAAAGCACTAAGAATGTAACTAAGAAAAGCTAAATTAAAATAAATACTTATTAATAAAGATGTTCAAAAGAAGCTGGCAATGTCCTTTTAAATACAGTGCAAAAATATTGTTTCATTAAAATAGAAATTTTCTACTAAAACTTTCTCTAAAGGGAAACACTGATTTTTGATGGAAGCAGTTACCTGGTGTGTGAGAGACTGAAGTTGAAGTCTCTCCCCTGGGATGAGGGGCTATTCCATTTATAATGAGAATTCTACTCTGAAGATACTCCACTTTTTATAAAAAAGTAAATGTAAATGCTATAAATAAATAAATAAATGTAGATTAGAAGACTAATTTTAATCTGTCTCTTCTATATTTTGCCTAAATGGCTTGTCCAGGTTGGTACAGTCAGGCTCTTCTCAGATCAGTTATTATTTAGCGATGCATTCAATAACTGAACTAGTGCCAGGAAAAGGTGATGAGAGACAGAAGTAAATTCTTCAATTTAGTGATGATGGCATGTACTTGAGATATCAAGAATTAAATATTTATGCTCCTGGTTTTGTAATGGCTGTTGAGGGGCTCCGATGTTCACTGTGTTAGAGACGGAGAGGCTGAAGCTGTTGCGCTTCGGGAGGAAATTTGTTCATTGGGGAAACAGAATGTTCCCCTTGGTTGGACATTGTGAAGAATTTTGGAGTAATGCTATTTTTGATACCTCCTCTGGGAATAAAGAGGGTATCAGCTTACTGCACAAGTACAGGGAAACAGTTGGATGTTTTCTGTGTCTTTGGAAATTCAGGACATTTGTTACCTAAGGTAGATGTGGTCCCAGGGATGCTAGTAAAATTCAACCACAGCAACTGTTGCTTATTTATTTAAAAAAAAAAAGAAAAAACCCAATTGAACAATTGTTGCCTGATTTTAAAATCAGATATTAAGATATCTTAGATAGTTATATTATTATTTAAAGAAGAATTGATACTTGACACATACCCAGAAAATAGGTTCTTCAAAGAACCTGGACAAGTTTTTCAGAAGAAATAGAGCAGCACCTAAAATCTGACTTTCGATGAACAAACAATAAACCAAAGGTTTGCATGAGATGGGTATTAGCTGTGGAAACATTTCTTTAATAGCTGATAAAACATGGTTTTCAACTTCAGTTGTCTGTTGTGTTTATCTTACTCTTCATTTTTACAATCTCTATTCTCTTTGGTCATAATATTGGATTTATTCACTTATATTCATGTCATTCATTTGAACAAAACTGTCAGGCTGGCAATATTTACTAAGAATTGGTGAGGGTTATTACTTTTGTCAGCCTGCAGTAAGATGTCATTAGTTTTGTAAGGCAGTTGAATGGAACAACAAAATCATTCAGTGTAACAGCAGTAAATTTTCCCACTATAACTTTTATGTGATTTAGTAGTCTTAATGGTTAGTAACTAGTATGATAACACATACTATTTCGTATTTTGTATTTTCTCCTTCCACTTCCACTGTAAAAATCAGTCAGTTTCAATAATGGATGTTTACATATTGTTGCCCAGAAATTATGTTACATTTAAATTACACTAATAAAAATTCTTGTTAAAGAAACTTTTAAATCTCACTGTTAAGTATAGAATATCTTGTTAGACAAACATCCTTTTTGTTTTGGTCTTACAGTTTATACAAGCTTAGCATACTATCAGTAATATGGGCAAGTGACACTTTCTGGAAAAAAAAGCAGCTGACATTTCACTGCAATTACAGTTCTGCCACAGAATACTAATATTTATGTGTCTTTTATGTGTTCTAAGTGTATTGTTGCAGAAAGATATTAAAATACCTCATTTATTTATTAATGGTCAGTTGCAGTGCCAGAGCAATCACTATCTTATTTGGGTTTTCTAATGTATTACTGAACCGTTGACTTTCACTAAAATGGGCAATAATTTGCTGTATTGTTCTATTTCAAATGCTACTTCTCAGACTGTCGTATATGTACTTGGCTTATTCATTCCGTTAGACCATAGAACTAGCATTGCTCGTAAAGTCATTTTTAGCAGAGAAGACCTGTGTTTAGAACTCCTGCTTTCACGGTAATTATACTACGAAAACTTAGAGGTGTTTGGATGATCTTTTGAGATCTTTGTAAAAACATAAACATAAATCACAATGTATTACTAAATAACGAGTCACGTATAATTGGTTTAAAATCCACCATGCCCTGGAAAGAAAATTCTTTCTTAATTCTTTAAAAAACATTTCATTAGGGATTAATAATCTCTCAAATGCCAGTCACCAAGCAGATAGAAGAAAAATTTACATAGTGAAAGCAATATTAATTGATCACAAAATACATAGTAATACATGATAAGCTGTACAGGAGTTAAAATATTAAGTCAGAAATTCAAGAAGAGGCTAAAAGCTTAGACTAATACTGAGCTGACAGGGTATATAAACCCATACCAGCCCCCATGCCAACAGAGGAAAACAATAAGATGACAGCTCTACTGTTTGGAGAGGGGTTGCTAACGACAGCTTATTCCTTTATGATTTCAACTCTTGACAGAAGACAGGTCTGCTTGTTGCATCATGGCAGATGTATCATTACCTTCTGGCCCTGTCATGACTGAACTGGAAAAAAAAACCCCACTTGCAATTCTAAAAATCTCTTTGGAATTTAGTGCATCCTTTCCAAGATACATGTTACCATTGTTGGATTAATTGTGTGTGTTACTTTCTTACAGTTTTCTGTGCTACATAATTTGATAATGTAGAGATATTTAGCGATTGCTTTGTCTTCCTTTATTCTGCTGGTTGTTGTGTTTTAGAGTCCAGTAGCAGCTTGTGTTACTTTACTCGTACTTTGTCACTGACCTAAGAAAATCATTGTTCAAGATAAAGGTTTTTGGATAAATGTGGCTTGAAATATTTTTTTCTCCATTCATACTATTTCAGCCATTTTTTAATTGGCTAAGTATTAGGTTAAGGACACACAGTGAACATTTAAAATAGTCAGAATCATTTTAATAAAAATGTTTAATATGAGTTTAAATGGCCTTTTTCATCATATGCATATTAGGATTCTTCCTTTCCACACCACAACCCTTCCCCCCCCGCATTCAACTTGTTGGATACCCAGCAGTGACTCTGGAGACTTAAAAAAGAGTAAGAAGGGGTGTGGATTTTTGAAAGTATGTCAAAAGCCTTGGGGTTTGGGTATGATCAGAATTTCAATAGAGGTTGAGATGAGTTTAAATGCATAGAAGGGGAACATAAAAATCTTGTTTAATTTCTGTCATGTTGTTCTTTTTTTAGTCACTCTGATGTCTTTTTCAAATCTGCTTTTCTCTCAAGCTTTGTGGTACTATATTCAAGATCTGGGCTTTTTCCTCTTTGTATTTCGTTTTAACTGCTGATCCCTTTTCTGTGGTGCTTCTGCCTTTAATATCAGCTGAAGCGGTCTGAATTGCTGAATCAAAGCCGTTTTGGGAGAGAGACAGTGTTTAAGATTGTGCAGGGTGAGATTCTCTGGGTAGAAGGTAACACTTCCTGCAGTTATAATCAATGCACTTGACACTTTCAAAGGCAGGAGAAGCCATGACTTGCTCAGGGGTTAAACTTTTTAAATAACTTCCCTTGGGAAAAATGCCATCAATAAAATGGAATAATTAGTTGAAGATTCTTGAGTAGCCTAGCTTTGAAAAGAAAAGATTAGAGATAGGTCAGGTTTGCACTTCTACTGTATTTTCCCTCCCTTTTGTTTTTTAAACTATGAGCTTTTTTTAAAATGTGTGCAGTATTACAAAATCAATCTGCTTCAAAAGTAATGTCATCTTCTTAAGACAGTGCATTAATTTTGTAGTCTTATTGTCTGTGTATGAGATTAAGAATGGAGATTAAATTCCATATAAAAACACAACTTCAGATTTGCTAGCTTTCTCATTTCCTACCCACACATTGATTCTGCATATAGTCATTTTAGCTAAGAGAAATGTTTGCAACTTTGAACCTTCGTAAATAAGCCTTAATTGTAATATACATTCAGTATTTATAAAATGTATGTCTGAAAAGCATTATATGGACATTCTGTATATATGATCATTAATTTCTACAGAGATTAAGAGATTTACACTGAAATTAAATTAATCTCACTTTGCAATAATTATGCTTGATAACTTCAGGCTTTATGAGAAATGTATTGAGATTTAAATGGTTCTTTTTTTGTATAATCATTTTTATTGAACCAGCTATTTTGAAAGGCAAAGCCTGACTAAAAATGGTGTTTTCATACATAGTGTAGTATATGCCTACTGTACAAAATATCAATAAATAATGCATGAATGGCTTTAGAATAAAAGGTTCTTACCATTCATTAATTATTTACTTATTTGAACTTTTTATTTTTCTTAAGGGAAATAAAATCACAGACCGTACTGTGCAACAGTAACTAAACAAGACTTCAGCAAATACATTACCAATGTTTTTCCGAAGTACAACATTGTATTTTCTAATAAGTTACATTGGAATGAGATCTGTACCACCGGAATAGTTTATTTGGCAGAGATTATTGTGCATACAGATTTGTTACAAAACTTTAGCAGGAAAGTATAGACTAGTCTCAGGTCCAGCAAGGTACTGGTATTTCTGTGTGGTTTTGGGAATCTGCCTGTGGCAAGTTGGCTGTGGAACTGTGGCTTTTTAATTGCTCTGAAATTGCAGTGGGGCTTTTTCTTTTGCGTTACAGGTTTTCAATTTATTGTTTATTTAAAATTCATGATATATGTGTCATTTGTAAGATCAATGGGTAAATACATACTAGTATGATTGTACATGGAAATGCAGAAATTATTTGTGTCTTGTTTTTTGCTCTATACAGGCCACTTTGTAAGGGTCTTGTTTAAAAGAAAATAAAGTTGTAATCTACTATTGTTTTGTTTCAGAGAATTTGGGTCTGTGGAAGTGTCATAGCTTCGTGGTTATTTATCCCTGAGTGAAGTACATACAAGTAACATCTAGTTTTAGCTGATTTGCTAAAGCAGATGTGTCTCTCATTTCAATGTGGGATCATCCAGTAAAGTTGTGGTAGGAGCACTAGTGGGTTCACAGGGTGGTACGATTTAGGATGGAAAGTTTGCTAGGCTTTACTTTCACTTGTAATGAACAATACTTACAAGTGTGCTTATCTGATCATGGAATAGATTTTCAAATGCCTTTCATACGGTTTTTTGGCAACATTTTATGTTGTGGTGATCTTGTCAATGGTAGTGTGAATAGTGATTTTTTGAGAGTGTTGCCATACTAAACCAAATCATAGAATCATTAAGATTGAAAAAACTTCTAAGATTATTGAGTCCAACTGTTTACCCAGCACTGCCAAGTCTACCATATTTGCACATATCACATCTACACATCTTTTAAATCCCCCTCAGGAATGGTGATACCACCACTGTCCTCTGCAGACTGTGCCAGGGGTTGACAACTCTTTCTGTGAAGAAATTTTTTGCCATATCCAATCTAAACTGTCCCTGGAATAACTTGAGGCCATTTCCTCATATCTGATCACTAGTTACCTGGGAGAAGAGATTGACCCCCACCTGGCTATAGCCTGCTTCCAGGGAGTTGTAGAGTGACAGGATCTCCCAGGAGCTTCCTTTTCTCCGTGCTAAACTCTCCAAACTCCCTCAGCTGCTCATCAGACTTGTTGCCCTTGTCTGGACATGCTCCAGCACACCAACTTTTTTGAAGCATAATTTTAAGAGGAATGATCTTTACTTATTAAGATTTCTGTCCTGTAATATGGGATGACCTATTAATTGTTCATTGGTTGACATATTTATCTTGAGTCATTAACTTCATTTTACTTTTTGAAAAAAATCACTGGCCAGCACTTTTCTTTTTTCAGAAGAACGTTAGTTCAGGAATGAAAAATACGATTGCAATTTTTTTATATCTTTTAAAGAAGTTAACTCACTATCATTTAAAAATATTTAATACCTATTTAAAAATACTAAAATTGTCTTTTGACTTATTTATTATATGTACACATGGCTAAACTATCACCTAGATAATCTTAATGCATTATAATGTCTAAATTGTATTCTTTATAATATATATCATAGAAACAGTTTTACATGTGTGTCAGTATGAGTATGGTGTGTGTTTAATATTACACTAAATTGCCGGTGCTCTGTTGAGTTTTCAAATGAATCAGTACTTAAAAGACAATGATTCAATGGTGAGATAAACACTTCCTTATTGATATCATGAAATGCATATTTGAATTAAATTATCCTTTATTTACTATGCATTGAGCTGGAAAAATTCTAAGTTAAATGCACAGGAATTCATATAAAAAATTGATATGCTTTCTGCTTAACTACTTTAGTACTGTTCTAATAATGCACATTGCTGCTTCAGGTAATAAGAAAATAGATATGACAAAGACTTTGTTATGCAAATTAGCACAGGATTATAACCTTTTGAAAATACAAAGATCTTTGGAATGATACATGTCCCTTTTGATCAAAAACTTTTAAAAGTTTAATAATTCTGTTAAAACAAACTAAAACTGTGGGTAATTGTCTTTTTTTCCTGAAATGAACAAATTATAACATCAAAAAAACTGAGTGTGAGGTATGTAGTAGGTCATTTACTGCTGCAGGCGTTTTCTCTCCCTTCAGGATGTGCTTGTTTAGTTTCTCTCACTTTGTGCCTGTGGCACTCTGTGGTGAAATTCAGACATGTTCCTCCCCTTTAAGGAATCTCTAGGGTGGTAGATAACTTATACAAAATTAATAAATGGTGTTGCTTTTTTTTATTTTTACCCATCCCAGGCAATTCGTTTCCCCTTTGAGAAGAGTTGAGTTGCACAAGATATGTTTATTAAAAAAATGTGTGCTTTTGCATAGAGTTAAACAGTGAAATTAGACATAATAGGGTGAAATATGTCATTAGAAAATGGAATTACTCAATTTTCAGTGATTCCTTTTGAGAAAAAAGTGGAAGGGTGAAAATTCCTTATATGCTGATTAACCTTTTTAAATCTAGAATTTTTAAACGATGTCAAGATATAGGAGATTTTTGTAGGTTTTTTGGTTGGGGTTTGGTTTTGGTTTGTTTTGGTTTGTTTGGTTTGGTTTTGTTGTTTTTTTTTTTTTTTTTTCTTAATTTTGGACTTGTAAATTTAGTTTCCTTTCATCTCAGCAACATTTAAAGAGCAAACCTGTTTTGAGGCTATTCAGCTGGATGATTATTTTTGGGGAAGACCAGCTGTACCATCTTGCTTATTCACAACCATTTGTTCTAGCATATTGCAGTACTAATCCTCTTAGGAAAAGGAGAGATTGGCACAGATAGCTTAACCTGTTATATCGTGTGCTACATTGCAGCCTCCGTCTCTGTGTCACGCCGAAGGCAGTGCGACTTTAGATTGCTTTGGAGGGTAGAACAGATAATGAAGCTTGGGTGTAAATATGTGCTGGTATTTTAGGGAAAACAACTTGATTTTTTTTCCCTTTTTTTCCTTTTTTTTCCTTTTTGGTAGTTTTTAATTTTAATTGTCCTTTTAGCTGTGAAAGACAGAGTTGCACTTAATAGCATAATGGTCTTACACTGTCGCTTGTTTCTGAATACTTAAAAGAATCCACAAAAACGTGACTGTATTAAATATTATCACTTATTGTAAAGTTTTCTTCCTAGGTGTTACCCACTGCCATTTTAAGCTTTCCTTAAGAGTAGATATACTTAGCTAGTAAGTAAATGTTCTTTCTTCTAAAAATTGCGTGAAAAATATAGGTGGAAAATATTCATGGTGCTTCAGTGCACAGGTGATTGAGTTTCTGCTGACCCTTCGTAGCTGAGCCTGTGTTTTGAATCCCAACTCTTCCTCCAGTGTTAAGAGTAATGTGATGAGTCTTCTGGAATGAGTTCCTGAATGCTGATAGCAGGAGGCTTTTCCATGAAGTGCAGAAGCTACTCATGTGTGATATGCACCTTCCACATCACGCATGGTTGAGATCAGATACAGGATTTTCAAGACTTGACAGCCTTGGTTCATGAACAGTGATATTTATACTGAATTTAGGACTATCTGAGTGCTAATATTCAACTGATACCAGCCAATGATAAAAATAAGTGATTCTGAGATTCCATTTTAATGCTACAGTGTTGTTATTGTCAAATTCTGAAAACAGCTATTACTACAATTGGTTAAAATAGTATTTATTAATTAATACCTCATATTGAATCAAACATTTACTGTCTTTGATTATAAGTGTTAAAAGAATGTAATCAATTTGGTCTTTTTTGTTAATGTTGGCATTTTTCGTTTTATTCGTTGTATTTGTTGTATTTATATTCACCATGTTAGACCAGTGGGGGTTTTTTGCTTCAATTTGAAACCTTTCTTAAAATAACACAATGCAGATATTTTTGATTCAGATTAATCCCTCCCATCTCATATTGTATGTCCACCTTCTCTACATATGTTGTCCTGTGAGATTTTCGGTACATTTGGTTTTTTTTTCTAAAAGTAGTTTCATGCAGGTATGAAACATTTCAGGACAGGAGAGTAGTGGAAGTTTTAAACAAAAAGTATGTACAGCTGACTGAGCTGTTCAAATGCCTTCCATCTTAGATAAATAAGAAATGCTTTAATGTTTTTCTGGTGGAAATGAAAGTCTTTCTTCTAGCCTTATTTGTAGAAAAATTTTTGAGGGAGGGTTTTTAGGATTTGACAAGGACTCCAATAAAAAATCATCTATAAGCACCAAAGACAATCAAAATAAATATTTGCTACTTTGACTTCTTGCTAATTCCATGTTATTAGTATTTTGAAAATGTTATTCATGTTTGTCTCAAGTCCATGTGTTTCTCTTTGAGAGATTATTTTACAATGTAAACAATAGTATTTTTTTACCTGATTTCTACTTCCTTGTGGTAGTGGTTCTATAGTGTGATCATTTTACATTTGCAGCTAGCAAATTTCTGTAGCAATTTTTTTTCTCTAGTTTATATTTTTTCAATTTAAAATCATTGTTTCTCAAGAGCTCTTCCTGTGTATATGTATGCAGATATATACATGTGTTTGTAAATAAAGGTACAGTGCATCTTCTCTAGTTAGTTGTAATTTTCAGTTTTATAAATGGTAATATGAGATGTGGAGCATTTAGGCAAAATCATAGTTAATTCCTTACGTCTTTTGGGTTTGGAAGCTGTGTGTAACTTGTGTTTTTGGAGATGCTGATTGTATTTTACAGCACTGGAAAACTACTGTTTCATTTAGTGTTTTCTTTGAGCCCAGTAATTTATGATATATTAAAAAGGAGTGTATTGACTATTTCTCAAAGATAATAATGTTTCAAATGTCATACAGGTTAACTTGCCTTGTGATTTAATTTGATATAGCTGTTGTATGTTGCTATTTATCCTCTGGACATCCTTATTGATTAACTTTTAAGTGGAGAACTTACAGAACTCATAGAAATAGATAATAATTCTGTAAAATGTAAAGATTCTTAAAAATGACAGTTGACAGTCTTATAGAAGTTTTATAGAACCTGAACAAATATTTTTTGCTGTACCATGTGCTCAGTTAAATGAAATCTATTTCTTCTATATAACAGAGTACTGGATAAGTGTCAAAATTATGATATATTTACTGTGGTGACATTGAAGATCTATATTTGTTAAAATACTACTCATATGTCTGGGGTTTTTAATGCCGTATAACCACTGGAAAAAAAATGAAAAATTTATTAAAGAGAAGGCAGCAGTTAAAGTGTCTTGGCAGTCACAAGACAGTTATGTTAATAGTGACATTGAAATGTACTCCTTTTAGTTTTTTGTTATGAAGCTCATGTTGAGGCACAGCTGTATCTGCTGGATTTAACAGTAGACCTATTTCCAGTTTCTGATTTTAATCCTATTTTCATCAAACCTTTTGCTTGTAAAAGGTGTGCAGACTGTCAGCCTCGGAGAGTGGATCCCTGCAAACTGGTGCACACAGGCAGGGGTGGTGAGAGCTCTTTCTGGAGTAATGAAACTAGTAATGAATACTACTCTTTCTGGTAGTATTAAAATGTTCAGCAACAGATTAAATGGGAAGGTTTTCTTGCTGTTTTTTATTTTTTTGAACTGGCAAGACAAGGCTTCAAGCATTCTAGGAAAGAATAAAAAGGAGGCTCCACTAGTGTTGTTAGCTATTGGCTAGCTTAACAATGGATCAACAGCAAAGAGTCAGGAAGGGTCTTCGTATGATAATCCATGGCATGTTTGTTGCACGCACGAAGGGGTCAGGGACGAAAGACCTGGAACAAGGGGCGTCCGGGTTTATATGCAGGGGAGGGGAAAGGATTAGGGAGCCATGAACTGAGGGCAGAGGGGCGGTACATAGGCGGGGTTAGGGTACAGGACCCAGTGGGGAAGCTCTGAGGGAGTGGCTGGGAGCGGGGCGGGGAGGCCAACGAGCCAACCGAGATGGCAGGACGGGGGTACATCAGCGTAATGGAACAAAACATCCTGGGAGAGGCCTCTCACCAAACCTGGGAGAATCTCTTAGGGGTCCTCTCTCCAGGGAACCCTCCTGGTCCCTCTGTAGCAGTCCAGCTGGCTTCCACACAGTGGGTTGGCTGTAAAATATTTTGAGGTGTAGANTATATGCAGGGGAGGGGAAAGGATTAGGGAGCCATGAACTGAGGGCAGAGGGGCGGTACATAGGCGGGGTTAGGGTACAGGACCCAGTGGGGAAGCTCTGAGGGAGTGGCTGGGAGCGGGGCGGGGAGGCCAATGAGCCAACCGAGATGGCAGGACGGGGGTACATCAGCGTAATGGAACAAAACATCCTGGGAGAGGCCTCTCACCAAACCTGGGAGAATCTCTTAGGGGTCCTCTCTCCAGGGGACCCTCCTGGTCCCTCTGTAGCAGTCCAGCTGGCTTCCACACAGTGGGTTGGCTGTAAAATATTTTGAGGTGTAGAAAAGATGTTTATATGGTGATTTGTTTTTTTTTTTTAAGGTTTGGAGTGGACTTTTTGCTTTTTTGTTTTTTTCCTCTCTATCATGTCTTTCAGTAATTGTGATCCAAGCTTTAGGAAAGGTGTGCCTCTAGGGATCTTAACTGCATGGAAACTGATCAGGTTCTGTGACAGACTTCACATCAGTCCTCATGTACATTTTGTACACGTTATTTAAAAACAACTCCATCTTATATATGTTAAATGTGTTTTGTTTTGAAAATTAGAGTTAAAAAGTAATGCCACATATAATCTGTGTAATGAATATTCAGGTAGCAAAATAAAGCACTAAGAATTATATGTAATCAGACCTTACATCTGTTTTCGTATGTTCTGTCGTACACTGTTTTGTGTGTAAGCCTTTACGTACTTTTTATGTAAATGTGGTGATTTCCCGGCTGCCTGACTGGTTTTGTATACAGTAAAAAAGTTATGAATGTACTTTGAATGATACAGCCTACTTTTCTGTGGAGCAGGACAGTCGTTATCTTTGTAGAGTAATTAGTACAGTGTTTACCCACAATCTAAGCTGCTACTTAAATAGTATTAATATTATTTATTTTAACTAGAATATTTTGTCTTAAGGATACTTCAGTTTGCCGTTTTACTGACTGTTCTTATGAAATGAATTATGAAATAGCAGTAGCTTTTCAAACACTTCTTGTTGTAGGCCTTTTCTCAGCCAGTTTTTGAATTGCATATATATCTTTACTGCTTGTGGTAGAAGGTGTTATTTCTCTGAGAAGATCTCAGTTCTGATTCTCTTTAAAAAGTGTGTGGTTTTGGTGTGTGAATGTCTATAAAGTCAGAATTTTGGACTGAGAATGAAGTTGGACCATCACTGCTCTTGCCAGAGAGTGACTGGTCAGTTTATGGAGGTGTAGTCTCTCTTACTTTTGTTTCTGGACATTCTAATGGTAGCTTAGTAGTAAGTCCCCCAAGTTTCTGTCTTCCATTCCATCTAGCCAATTTCCTGACCTTTGTTTTGTGTTCTAGTATTTACAGCCAAATGTACTAGCTTCCCTATTACTCTTCTTTCCTCTCCTTGTGAGTTTGTATTGAATAGCTTTATTCTGCCTTGCATTCCTTGGTGCACAGGGGCACATTGATCACACAGCAGTGTGATCTCCATATTTCTCATTTACATGTCCAGAGCTGAACTTAAAAAGTGGAAACCTTCATCTGCATAGCAAGTACTTACTTCATTAAGTCTTTGTATGTTTCAGCTGCTAAAATTTAAGAAGTGTCTGCTGAGAATCCATACATTTCCGAAAGTTTGTGAGTTGGCCAAGTTTGAGTAGTGTCTTACGGGAATGGGAGGCCATTCCAGCCAGAATTTAAGATCCTGATAAAAAACACGGGTGCACCAAAATGTTTGATAGCAAAGTTTGCTAGATTTTTGTAAACAGGCAAATGAAAGTGTTCTGTTGTGGCTTTCCCTCAAATATAAATGAACGATTTACTGTGAAATTTTCAACTGAGTTCAGCTTGAGGCAAAACCAGCTGTAAAATGTAGCTTAAGTTTGGTAAAGTTCTGAGTAAGTAGGAAGAAAGTAACTGGCATTTTGTGAACCTTAAGGGTAGGCAGGTTACTTGATTTCCAGCCATCATTCACTGCCGTGCGAGGGTTCCTAAATCACCAAATCTGGAGACTAACATCAAAAAAATCCTACTTTTTACTATGAAAGTTTGAGTGAGGTTCTCACTGTTTGTTTTTTGATTAGAAGCTTATGTCAATTTATGAGTAACACAATTGAGCTACTTTTATTTGCTATTGTCCAAATTCTGTATTTAATAAATCTGTTCTGGAAATCTGTTGTCTATTTTCTTACTCTTTGTTTCCCAGGTGTGCTTGATATTCTGTAGACTGAGGATTGCTGAAACACCCCCAGGTCTGAGGACAGTAACATTAAAATGTGACGTTAGAAGATAATCGCTGAAGTGGCTGTATTACTGAGTATGAGTTGAGAGTCACTTGTTCTTTAGCTGTGCGATACCTTGTGCTGTGGCTTACCACTTGGGACATAACATTATGCAGTGCTTTCACAAATTGATTGCAGTCCAGTTCTTGTATAATCTTAGATGGGATCATGTAAGACAAGTTGTTCAGGTTCAGTTTGGACTTGCAGCTCCTAGCTGCTTTCCTAATTTTATCCTGAAATAGTTCAGTGCTGATGTGTTTAACCACAATTCCTGAAAGAGGATGTGTCTTGTTTGAGGGACAATTAAAGCTATTACATTAAGTGATCATGGTGTGCTAATGGCAGGACAATACATGCCTCTGGACTTCTCAAGTATAATGGAATTTACAAGCTTCCAACTATCATGTACAGTGTGCTGTATGGATATTTGCAGAGAGGGATGGTGAGGACATTGTAATAAAGATCAGTAGGAAAGCAGACAGCTTTGTGTAATACCTCATAGCTATCGTGGGATATAAAGAGATGTAAAGAATCAGGTTGTCAATAAAGTTGCTTCTCCAGAGGTAAAAATCAGTGTCGATGATTGAAACACAGTCCCAGACCGACAGGGAATCTGAATCCTTTATTCGAGGGAACAAGCTGCTTTTATACACCTCTTCCAGACACAGCATCTCCTTACATGTCAATTCTCACTAAGCGACCTATCACACATTGCCATGTCAGCAATGCACACCCCAAGTGTCCCTCCACTGGGTGACCACATGCTGTCCACCCGTCTGTCAGCGTCTAGCAGGCTCTTCTCTGTAGGGTTCTGCCGTGTGACACCTCCTTCCCCCAGGGTGCGGGGCAGACAAGCCTCCGTGTGCTGCCCTGTGCTCCTTTGTGCTGCCGTGTGCTTCTGCAGGCGTGTCCCACAGCCCGCAGCTCAACTCCATCCCATCTCTTCCCACAAATTAGGATGTTCAAATATAGGAGAAGTTGAAAAAGTTTGAAACTAAAGAGTATATTTTTCACTCATTAGAAAGTATATGAATGGGCATGGCTGCTATCCCTTGTATGTGAAGAAGATACCAGAATCCATTTTGTTTGCGATATCAATGTAAAACTAGAAGAAGGAGGATATGGTACTGGCAAGTGATAGAACAGCAGAGCCTAGGGAAAAGTCAGTGGAGGAGGCCGGGAAATTCTTATGTTGCAAGGAGAATTTAATGCAACCTGTCCAGATGCAGAGTTAAAAACCATGCTCTTCTTATCAGTGCAGACAGAAAGAATGTTAAGAAGTGTGATGTGATCCTTGATTGACCAGTCAGCATTGAGAACCGTGCTGTCTTCTTAGGTGACTTTGAGTGTTGCTGCCCAATAGCTGGCATTGTTTGTTGGAAGGAATGGGAAGACAGACAGAGCTCTGGAGAGAGAAAAAGGGAGTTAAGAGGAGTGGTGTCTGTTTGGCTGAGTGACGTGAACAGACCCTTCAGACACCCACAGACCTAGCAGGGGATTTTGTTCAGAAACCTTTGCTGTACTTGGTACTATTTTTTATGGATGACATCCAAGCTGTAGATGTTGAAACACCTTATTGAACTAGCACAGGTTATAGTCTGTAAAAACAGAGTCTACTATTGTTACAGGTATTGTAACAAGGTTATGTATTGTACAGTAACAGGTGCACACAAATTAATCCTCTTATACCAGCGATTCAAAAAATCTGTCACAAGCCTGAAAATTACTGTGGTGACATTCTCCTGGCATCCTGACCAATGTCTTAATGTTGGCATTTTTATCAATATACCGGTTTATTTAAAGAAAGACTGTGGGTATTGGTGGGAAACATCTTTTTTATTATTATTTTGTTTTTGTTTTTGTTTTTTTTTTTACTATTTTGTAGGGGTTTTTTGCATTTTCATCTCAGGAATCTGTAGCTTGCTGCTCAGTAGTGTTATACAGTGTGCTGTATCTCATGGAAAAGAGCACTGAGTACTAGTGATATCTGAAAAAGTCCAATTTTCTTATTTATTTCTTCTACTCCTATTAAAGCAGGAGCTGAAATTTCTAGAGTGCATTACGAAAAACAATATGGAAAAATAAAATTTTCCAGTGAATTTCTGAGGAAAGTCTTGTGTCCTGGGATATTGATCTTACGAAGACACAGGATTGATTAAAAGTAATATCATACTTTTTTTAGTTTGTTTTGGTAAAACTGCAAAATGGCTTTCCATCCCTGAAGAACATCAGCTTTTTGTCAAGGTAACCCTAAACGTTTAAGGGACGCTGAATGGGTACGCATTGAAAGTGGAGCAACCCATTTGCAGGTTGCTATCTGCCATTTCTGTGAAATAGGGTATCTCCGAAATGGTTTGAAGATCTGTAATGACCAGTTTTGTGGAAGAGTGTACAGTAGAGGAAACAGAAATAGTATTCAAAAGTTAGCAAAGACCAGGACTAAAGTTCTGTTTTTCTCAATACGCTTTTATATGCACGGTTTCTGAATATAGGTTTGCTTTAGTTTGTAGCCATTTGTTTTTCATCCTTTATAAGTGATCTCTTGATTTTTTTTTTTCTATTGCCCAGTGTTTAGCTAAAGAAGATTTACTTTTTTTTCAGACATGTTATGTCTTATTCTTGAGAAATCTGCTTTTTCGTGGAAATGGATAGATTATCGTGCTGTTATATATGTGAGCAAACTGAAGATCAACTGTAAAAAATGAACAGTGCAGAATAAGAATCTAGTCCTGCTTTATTTCATATCCAGCTACAGACTGTTCACTTTATGAAATAGTAAGGTATGCATTTATAGTGTTAACTTTTTCATTGCAGTTCAACCTGTATCATTTTAATTTATTCCCTAAAAATTCATAGTACTTCTTTGTGAATGATAGATATTAATAATAACTAATAAAACAGTTCTGAGTAACATTTATAGCATTAAGAGATTTTTTTTTCATTAGGCTCAAAGAATTTGTCATTTACAACAGTTTCACATTCACATTATTGAGAAATAGTTTTTATTGTGAGCAATTTCAGAATAGTTTTTCAGAAAGTAATTACCAAAAAAAATTCGTAAGATAGTGTGATTAGGGAAAGACCCAAAACCCAGAACAAATAAATGAATACATTTCATGGCTGTTGTATTGACTCATTTTTGAAAGGTAAGAGCCTAACCTTTCATAGTTACCAATAGTGAGAAACTGAAGCATGCTGACCTAATTTCTTCTGTATGCAAGATTCGTTGCAAAATAGCTGGATCTTGCCCTCTTTTTATTTTAACCATGTCTTTATGTCATGCGCGATTACAGAACGGGGGTGCACAGATGGAACTTGTATATATTCTTGTAAATGTGTGATGCACCAGTTATGTGCAATATAAGCATTATTTTTATTTCCATTTCTTCAGGGTTTCGTTTTAGCTCTTGGACTTGCAATCTCCCGTATCACCCATCACAAATGAAAAAACACTTTCTAATAACTTCATTTGTTATAAAACTTAGCATTAGTGTATATGTGGTGGATGCTAATATCAAACATTACAAGTTTTGAGGAAATTTTTTTGACCTTTGAAGTCCATAGCCCTGATGTGTGGGCAAACTTCTGCTTTCCTTACATTTCTTGAAACACTGGGAGAATACTCCTTCTTGAAAAAAACATCTGGCCGTGCAACCATTCAGAAACCTTCACCTTTCAAATGCTTTGCTTTTCTAGCACGTCACTTGTGCCATGCACACAGACCTTTAAAGCTATGTTTGCCACTGCATGGGCAGAAATCTTACTAAGAGGAACAAATTTGCAGCAATTGAATGAGTTTTTTTCTCGTATGTTTGTTTACTCAGAATTTGCTATTTGTGTTAGTTTGTGTCAGTGAACTGTTTAGAGAAAAAAGAGATTTTTCTTTCACCGATTTGAGCTGTAAGATGTTTGTTCTGAATTTTAGATTAAAAGGTTAAGAAATGTAATTTCACTTTCCATGAGAAATGTTTCCACAAAATGTTCACAGTCCAGCGTGTAGTGTCTCTTGTGTTTGGTTTACGAACATTTGTATTTAATTCAGTTTCCAAGTTGTCTAAAAACTTGTTCATGTACTATGAGTTTCAGTGCCCTTTTCTTAATGCAAAGGAGAGATTGAAGGGTAAGAATCACTGGTGAGGGACTGTGTTGAACAAAATCCTCTAAGTATGAGAATAAGTCATTGTTGACAAGCATCTGTTGTATGGAGATATGGATCTGGAGACTCAGTTGTCTCTGATGAATATGCAATTTTATTTTTTTAGTTTTTTACGCATGAGGACCTGGTGGTGAGTGTTCCCAAGTGGCACTGACCTGCATGGTCCTACCTTCCTTTAAGTGAAGGGCTGAAATTGTTACTGGAATTCCACCTCCTGACAAACCATGTTGCCAGACTGTGTTTAATCTTTCTCATTTCTTCAAAAGTATGTCATTATTTTTAGATCCTGAATGCATGTCTCTGTAGGTTATTAAACTTTTGTTGTCAGTTTGTACACAATTTATTCATGCAGAGTTATTCTTAAACTACATGCATGTAAGGTGTACCATGTATGATGCTTTGTCCTTTTGTTTATATTTTAGTAAAAATTATTAATCCTTTCCTGAAGTTAAAATGGAGAGGCAAAGTAAGTTGAGCAATTTGTTTAACACTGGAGAAGTAAAAAAGTCAAAAGTAGATTTCAAATCATTTTGCTCTGTTTAGGTTGCTTAAACCAATTCCCCCTCTGAATGCTGGGATTTTATGTTTGCAAAATGTCAATGGTTTTAACTTGCCTGTTGTACAGAGGTGAAGACTTGTCAAGTTATGTGATAGACAAAGCTGCTTTAGCTGTGGTTTTAATATCTCAGTTCCTGGATATTAGAGTTTATCTCCTAGATTAGCCTATGTCTCATTGTACTATGAATTTATGGATTGATAGATATTCTAATTGAATTATATTAATTATTTTATATGACTGAATTATAAATTTCTTAATTTATAGTGTTCTGCCACTGTTCCTATGATTTGTAATTGCCTTTTGGAATTTTTTTAAACCCAGGCTATTCACATTGAAAGGCCTTGCCCACAAGGTCAAATGCAGACATTCAGTTTTGTTTAGACATAAGCTTTACTAAACTTCAGTGCTGAACTGAAAAATGATGTCTTTGTGTGGGATTAACCTTCCCTCGCGGAGCTGTCACTGTCCCTGTAGCCTGGGACTGTTCATTGCTGTGACGCTCTCCTGATTTTTCCCTTGAGGAGGGTAGGTTGAGTTGTTCTTCTGTTGATCATTTTGTGTCTGAAGGCCTTTCCCACTCCCCTCAATTTTGTTTTACCGCTGAATGGGACTATGGTAATGCTTGGGCTTTGTCCTTCTCTCATTGTCTTTCTGACTAACGGATAGAAATGTCAGGCATAGAGAACAGCCCCAAACTGTGACCTCTGTAACATTCCCCTTCAGCTGATTGACGTTCAGGCAGCTGCTGAGAGAAATCCCCACCATTCAGAGGTTGGTGTACTTGCTGAACACATTCCCCAGTGTCAATCCTGTTAGACCAGTTGCCACATTCTGGGAATGGTGGCCTTTAAACACTAGATTAAAGATTCTGCACCTGCCAGTGATACGGTGCTTCCCCCTTCCCTCCGCAACTGTGTCACCTTGAATACTTCCAGGGCTTTGCGGTCGAGTTACAAAGGCAGCTTTTGTACCATTGAGATTCCCAAAATGCTTTGTACCACTACTGTTTTTGCTTAGTGGTTTTTTTTAGGGTGAAGTGTTTGTTTGTTTGTTTGTTGTTATAAACCCAGCTAATCCCAAGTGTGGTAAGTTTGAGGGTTTTTTTAATAAATATTAGCTTCTGACACTTCACTTAGAAAATGAAACAGCAGCATCAAATTTGTATTAAAATAAATATGGATTATTTCTCTCAGTGCAAATATGCCAGGAAAAAAGTAAGCTGAAAAAGTCCTAGCAGTGAAAAGGATGAAGAAGAGTGTATTCATTTCTCAAATCCTTACTGTATCAAAATAATTTTCTTGAAGTTTGAAGAATTATAAACATTATCGGGAGAGGGTTAAAATCATATTAGCATTATTAATATTATTATTTATTAATGTAGGTCTTAAATTAAAACTTTAAAACTTTATTTTGAACGGTTGTCTTTATTTGCATCTTCACTATTATGGTGTAGAATTTATAGAAGTAGCTAAATGGACCCTGCCTTTTCTGCATATTTCCCCTTGGATCTTGTAGTTAGAACAGAGCATGCAGTCCCAAGAAAAAGTCTGAGGTGCAACTTTGAAAATTATTCTCAAAAGTGGTAGTGTGTCAGGAACATTGCCCTTAATTTGCTTTTATGCACCAGTTATGGAGATTACAGTGTGGCTTGACTGTGGTCATGGCAGTGATATTTCATCGTAAGTGTAGATGATTGCATATCTGGCCTGAGAATTTTCTGATTTTGCATACTGATCATAATGTTTCCTGTTACTGTAAAACAGCATTGCATCTTGTCAATTCTTTGTACAAAATTAATCATAATATTGTCGTTTTCCATTTTCACTGTGAAGTGTTAAGTGTTCTTTCTTATAAAATCTCATAATTGTTTTTGAGGTGGAAATTTATATGTAATTATTTGCCAAATATTAGCACATCTCTGCAGTGCAACTACTTGTATGCATATCTATATTTAAGCTTAATAAATGAGTTTTAGAGTATTCATCCTCTCAACAAGTGAAAGAATGAACTTATAGCTCAGCTCAGCAGTGTTTCTAGAGAAAGGCCAGCAGTAGATTTTTTTTAGCAGAATAGGTCGCTTTTAGATTCTTTTACCTAGCACTGCAAATATCTTTGGCATCTCTTCAGCGAATGTTGGAATGACTACCTTTGTTTTTCACTTGCGTTTAATATATTTAATAAAAAAGTGGTTTACTACAGCATTCTGTGCAAGATAAATTTTATTTCAGTATATTATCTAGGATTTTCATGGCCAAAGAATGGCAGGCTGGCCTTCATTGGATAGGTGTTAATCCCTCTGAAATCTCCAGAAGTATCTTGTTATTAAATGGAAAAAAAGGACATACATCCATTCTTCTACATGATTTCTGGTTTTGTGTGTGGTGTTCCTGCATTTATGAGGAACAGTCTTTGACATCAGTTTTCTGATTGCCAATTAGTATTTTGAAAATCAAGTATCAGGAAAATATTAGAAAATGTGGGGAGTTTTTTTTATGTCCCAGAAAATGCAGGTTTCATTCAAGTGAATAGAACTTGTATTTTATTAGGAAAGCTTTCGAGAATGTATCAAGAATTTGAAAAAAGGTCAGATCAAAAATTTTCAATTTAAAATTGAAATAATTAAAGGCTGGTAATTTTTCGCGTAGATGGTTCAGAATTAAGTGATGCATATAGAGATACAGATGTATATTTGATCAATGGAAAGGTTGCTCTGAAAATAACAGGTTCTTAGAAAGTTCTGACTTCTTTTGAAAAAGCCAGTGGCATTGAGAGGCGGTGTCTTGACTGCCTCAACAGTTGTTGAATCAGGTATAATCAAGTTATAAATATCTCTGATGGCTACTGCTCATGTAAAATGTAGAGATACACCTTTCTGACTACCCCATTTTTCTCACTGTCACCATTCAAAGTGATTGCTTCAGCAAACTGGTCCATTGTTTATCAAATTCTATTGTTTAATAGTTGGCTGGCAGTCACTTTATCATTTTGGGTTTTTTTGTATGGTTGCCTTTAGTAACTAAGATTCGTTCCAGAGAGATGAGTGGAGTCTATCTGTGAAATGGAATGGAGTTAGGTTTGCATGATACTGCTTTCAGCAGAGCCAAAACAGCTGAAAAGTTCAGTAAAATTTGTCAGAAATGCTGGAAAGTCAAACGGGCGAGAGATGGTGTACATAATGCTGCCATTTGCATCTGGCTGCAGTTCAGTGGTGAGCCTTATCTTTTACATTCATCGTTTTCCTTTTAAACTTTTTGTATAGCATTCAAGCATTTTGCTTTTTAAATAGTTGTTTTGTACCTTCAGCAAAATTCAGAAAGAATTTATTTTCACATTTTCAATTTCTTATAGCTCTAACCTAAATCGTAAAAATCTAGGTGCTGGTTGCCTTTTTTTTTCTCTTTAATTTGTGTATTTTATGTTTCCGTCCCATAAATTTCTTTGTTTTCTTTTTGAGCTGTTTCTCATAATTAAAAAATACTGGGTTTTAAAAGATCAATGAAAAGGAAGATATGTTTGCGGTCCCTAAAAATGCACAGTAATATTTTTAGAGCAGATAACTTTAAAAATTTGGACTTTAGCTATCAGTCTTGCAAATCTGTAACCGGACTAAAGGGATTATTAAAATCAAATATCCCTTTAAGTTCTGTTTAGTACAGCACTTTGTCATTCAGTTTTTGTATTCTGCATAGAGGACAAGCTAGATCAGCAGTTGCCATCCTTTGCATTTCACTCACTTGGTGCTGTATACTTCTACAGATTAAAAATTACTGCAAAAATTGCTGTGCTATTCTGTTCCTGGACACCAACTACTGATTTTGCAGCCAATTTACTGTTCAAAAAGGTAAGGCTGTTTTCTCTTAGATACAGAAATTCTGAATGGTATAATGTGTCTGCCTAAAGCAAGAGTTTAGTTGAGCTGATCTGTGGAAATCTCCAAACCTTAAACCAAACGTTGTTGGGAGAAATGCTGTAATCAGCAGCCATTTTCTAGGAAAAATACTGCTCACTATGAATAAAGAAAGTTATGTTTTGTTTAAAGTCCGCATAAACAAAGAGTAGTTAATATATTGTGTAATTAGGATTCTTAAGGCTTAAAATGTCTGTTTTCCTTTTCTGTAGCTATTTATAACGAATTCCAAACAGAATGTAAAGAATAGTGTGGTGCAGCTTGTGTGAGAAAACGAAAAGCCCAAATCTGCCAGTTTTGTAGGAGTTTGAGTAAGGCATGGAACAGAAATGAGGGAGAGCCCAAAACCAAGGACTAAAATTCTTCTGTTCTTCCTCTCTCCTCTACTCCTGTTATTTACTGGGTTGTTAATTAGGTAATAAAAAGAATATTGATTGCATGTAAAAATATTTTGACTTGGAGATGTAGTAGATGAGAAAGGCAAAAAGAGGTGTGTGCTAGTGGTTTCGGAAATTATTACGGAAATACTAGGAGAAAACTACCTGCATACACTTTGCACTGAGGACGATTTTCAACCATTTTCAAGAGACTTGGCAAAGCAGGAATGTTGGCAAAACATTCCTGCTTTGATGGTCATCGATGTTGCTGATGTTGTCACTTTGGGAGAGAAGGGGTGGGTACAAGTTCAAGGAAAACAGAACAAAAGCTTCTTCCAGGATGTAAGGTTAACTTTTAACTGATTAGCCACAATGTGTTCAGAATTGTGTATGTTTGGGCTTCTGATGAACTGTTGAATATGAATATGATGTAATACATAAATGAACAATGGTTTTATAATCACACATCATATTCAAATATCTTCTCAAGAAGCCCGTGAAAGGAGGAAATAGAACTAGCTTCTAATTAGTAAATTTAAAAACCTCTGTTAAAACAAAGTATATTAAATAGCAAAGAAAGGAAAATTATATCTGTAATAGCGGCAAAGTGGTTTTTCGTTGGTGATTCCAACGACAAGAAGGAGATGGTAGAAAACAGCTGTTCTGTAAGGCAGTGAATAAAGGAGTAAATTCACGTCTGGACCAACAGACAGAGGCCAATGATAGCAGCTTTGGTAAGGTGAAATATGGGGCCTATGCTTGGTCACAACAGTCCCATGCAGAGGTACAGGCTGGGAGCAAAGTGCCTGGAAAGCTGCCCAGCAGAAAAGGGCCTGGAGGTGCAGATCAACAAGGCTTGAGCCAGCAGTGTGAACAAGTGGCCAAGAAAGCTGATGACATCCTGGCTTGTATCAGGAATAGTGTGCCCAGCAGGACCAGGGCAGTGGTTGTCCCTCTGTACTTGGCACTGGTGAGGCTGCACCTCGAATCCCCCATTCAGTTTTGGACACCTCATGACAAGAAAGATATTTAGTTGCTGGAAGATGTCCAGAGCAGGGAAATGGAGCTGGTGAAGTATCTGGAGCACAAGTCTGATGAGGAGCAGCTGAGGGAGCTGGGGTTGTTCAGCCTGGCGAAAAGAAGGCTCAGGAGAGACCTTACCACTTTATACAACGGCCTTGAAAGGAGGTTGTAGCCAGGTGGGAGTTTGTCACTTCTCCCAGATAGCAAGGCGTAGGATGAAAGGAAATGGCTTGAGTT
The DNA here is from genome assembly GCA_013398015.1 of Oreocharis arfaki. Lineage (NCBI taxonomy): Eukaryota > Metazoa > Chordata > Aves > Passeriformes > Paramythiidae > Oreocharis > Oreocharis arfaki. Next base: position 206,392 of record VZRR01012886.1, on the reverse strand, counting down.
GCACTTGATATTAGGAAGAATTTCTTAACCAAAATGGTTATCAAGTGCTGACACAGGCCCATGGCAGTGGTGGAGTCACGATCCCTGGAGGGATTTTAAAGATGTGTAGATGTAGCACTTTCGGATATGATTAAGTGGTGGGTTTGGCAGTGCTGGGTTAACAGCTGGACTCAGTAATCTCATGGGTCTTTCCAATCTAAATGATTTTATGATTCTATATATATAGTTAGAAGTCAAGTCTTTACAATATTTTAAGGAAAACCTGTTAATGGGAAGGTGTACCTATAGCAAATAGGAATAGTTATGCCTTTTATCACCTGATTTGGTAAGCAGTAAATGAATAAAAGAGATCTGCTAGGTAACGTTTGGAAATTCTGTTGTGAAGGATCGGAAAGAAACTGAGGAAATGAAAAACATAGAGAAAAAAACCCCATGTTGTTATCAGTGAATATTTTAATACTAAGTCATGGATCTGGGCAGTGTCTGTATTTGGTGGGAATGTACCATTCAGTGGGAACATTTTCAGGGATGCAGTTTTAGGTATGGGTCCAGAGCGTTACTGGTGTATATGGCTAGATGCAAATGGTACAGGAAGTTTGGAGGGGGAGAGAAAATCTAGACCTGCCAAGGAATTTAAAGATCAGACTGAAGAGACCTAGATTGACAGGTGCAGATAGATGCTCCTCTGCCCATGAGCAAAGCTGGTAATGATCTTCTGTGCTTGGGAGAGCTCTACAAAGCATCTGACCAGCTCAGCCTGGGTAGAACTGCTGCAGATGTGCCTTTTGAGGTATCCTTTCCCCAGTACCTCAGCTTGCCATTGCATTCTGCCAGAGGCTGGGTTCAGAGGCCAGAGAATCCAAACTGATGCTGTAGAAGCAGTTGCATATTTTGTGCTCTAAGTTGACTCAGAGTCTGCATATCAGATGATATTTGTAAGATAATTGAGCAACTCCACCAGGAGACATGGGGAAAGGAGTTAAAATAAAGAAGAGATGACTAGTTAACCTTTAAATCAACACTCATGCAGTGTTTTGAGATGACTTTGGATGTCTGCCTCACAACAGATTGTGCAGTAGAAGAATGAGAACAGTTATTGATGCTTCTGGAAAAGAATCCTTTTTTTCTGCATGTTGAAACATGATTGCTAAAAGCACCATAAGTTACTTTGTGAGAATGCAGAGTGGCAGTTTGATTATTTGGAAATATCAAGGATGTTCCTCTCAATTAAGCTACAAAATTTAATGGGTAACTGATAATGCTAATGATTAGAAATATTGTTGTTCTAAAGGGCTCTAAGCTAGTTAAGTAAGATCCAATGACTGCAAGACTATTTACTAATAGAACAATAATGTCGTAATTACAAATTGATAGCTTAAGAAAAGTATCAAAAAGTAAATATCGAATATTCTTACTTTGTACATGTGAGAATAATACAGTTTCTTTGTTAGGGTGGGGTTTTAATAAAAATTGAATAATTTTTTTAAAAACAAGAATTCTGATACTAATTTAAGAAATTTGAGCCACATGTGATAATGAACTTCGAAAAGGTTAAGTTCCCACATCCCCGCCGTACATAATTTTATCAATAAAATCATACATTTTTCAAACTCTGTAAAGCTTTACTTTACCTGAATGCTTTTTTGAATGCTGTTTTCCCAGTCTTTCATTGTCTGTTGACTTAGTGTTTTCCCTCACCTTGCTTGTATTTTATTGTCTCTTGATGGTTTTGCCCTTACCTGGTCTCGAAGGAAGATCTGTGGCTGGATCTCAGGAGGTGAATTGTCTGTGCAGTCCTGTGCTGAAAGGGCGACCTAGGAAAGGAATTTTCGATGAATGTGGTTACAAAGGTTGATTCTCTCATAGTATCATCAGAAGTAGCAGTGTTGGAAGGAAATAAAGTCGCTTTTATTATTTCAAGTGTCCACATTTAGTGTCAATTAATGTATTTTTCTTTTTTTTTTTTTAAATATAATACAGGTAGGTAAGTACATTGTTTCTACATCTTCCAGTCCTGGTATCTGGCTTTAGGGATTATTTGTGTGAAGCTTTTTACCTTCTCACAATTACTGTCTGTGATGGTCATTTCTTGGTTCTATTGGCGCATTCTTATGATCTATATTGCTTACTTTCCTTTATATCTTTGTATTAAAAAGTGTAGTTATAAGTCTGGGCATTTCTTAGGAAGTTTAGTTTTTTAGAGGATGAAGGATAAGGCACTGAAGCTTGAGCTGTGGCCTGCTTGTTTGTAAAATGGTACATTTCTTTCAGTATTTTCATATGCGCTGTCTGTGTTGGAGAAGTAACAGGTTTTGCCTTCAGAATTGGTGAAGAACCACAACCACAGGACACCTGTGTATCTCAGAAGAGCAGATGGGACTTTTCTGTGGAAATAAATTCAGAAATGGTTTATGGCATTTGACATACAAAATAGAGCTGTAATGTAATACTTTCCTCCCAGGTGGCAATTCTTTTTACCTTGATAGATGGTACTCTTTGAGAAGTACCTCTTCTTTCTTTTCTCATCTCTCCTCCTCCTACCGTGAACATTTTCATCCCTTTACACAAATTTAAACTGATGGTGAGTTGTGCTCACAGATCAAAATTAGCAGCCCAGGTTAGAACTCAGGTGAAACCCTCAGATGAATATGGTGCAAAGACAGAAACTTTTCTCCAAATAAGTGTCCTGTTCAGGAGAGTTGGCACATGGGATGAGTGTCTGGCCTCAAAATCAGTTTATGGCTCTAAAAGTGTTAACTCCACACAGCCTCTTTAAATTTTATGAGGTTGTTACTATCAGTTAAGTTTCCATAGTTATAATATTATAGTGTATTTTAAAGTTACACAGCTAGGCTCCAGAAAATTCTGCATGAAGTCTCATGCTGGTTTGATTCAGTTTTATATAACAAGCAGCTTAACTTCAAGAAGTCACTCTCTTTTGATTTATAAGTAGCAGGGTAGTACTTTCATTTAAAATCTCGGTTTTATCAGGTTGCAACTTCACTGCTAGTATTTGTATTATGTATGAAAGTTCAGTGACATTTTTGACAAAGTGTATTTTCAATTGCTTCAGTTCTCTTTTGTGAGAAGTACAGTAGTATTTGTCCTACTTTTGGGTACTTCTCAGTAGTATTCATTTAACAGTGAAAGGTAATTACAAAATGTCTGGTGTAGAAAACTAAATTCTAGAGATGCTTACATGGGGTAGAAATGTGTATTTCTGAAGTGATTTTTATTAATATTTTACAGCTGCTAGTTTTAGAAACTGAATCACCATTGATTTTGTTTGTAGCATTCCTGATGTTATCTATATAAATGCATTACTTAATATTTAACACACACAATAAAGGCGTGATCCCAGAAATCTGCACTATCAGTGGATGCAGTGAGCGGTATCCAGATTATCCTTGGAAGGTTTACCTAAGGTTTACCTGAGACCACGGGCTCGTGTTTCTGCTTGCATTTTAAATTGGCAACTTGTGGCGGCAGAGATGGAGAGACACCAGCTCTCTTCTCCCTCACTCTGGCAGTACCTTCTTCTCGGGTGCTTGCACTGTATCAGATGACTTTGTTCAAGCTTGATGGATGCTAAAGCAGGCACAAAGGAGAGCATAGCCAGGAATAGGAATAGAAATTGCATTAGCTGTGACCTCTGCACGTCTGCTGTTGTGGGGACTGAGGCTCTTCAGAACAGCTACCCAATCAGAATCACCTTCCAGATATTCACTTCTTCCATCATTGACTGTAAAGGGAACAGTGGGCTGGGCTTCCCTGGATACCTCTCTTGGTAACAGTTTTATTACCGAGACAAAGGGTTGAATGATTGTGAAGACTAAATTGTCTTAATTATGCCTCTGTGTGGTCAATCTAGATCTAAAAATGCAATTGAGAGTCTTGTGCAGTTCTTTTCCAGACAGCAGTTGTTAAGATAACAGGTTTTTTGTCTCCATCAGTACGCACTTCACTGTGTAAAAACTTTCCATGGACAAAATATGTTTGGTATCCATCTTACCCATCTGATTTTTTTTTTCTGTGTACATTTCCTCTTTTTTTTTTTTTTAATATACACTATTTTAGACATAATAACAACTGAAAAACTGTAAAAAATGAAAAACAAGCCAAAACCCAATAAAAAAGTAGAAGTAACTATTAGACCCCCTTAAAAATACATGAAGTGTACCTCTGTCCGGAAAATGGGTATCCAGTTTTTGTAAGGATTTACTTAGTAAGATACCAAGATCTGCTTAGATACATCAGTAGCTTTATAAATACGTATTTCTCATTGGAAAATTACCTTCATTATTATTACGGGGGAAATAATGGAAAGAATCACATAATGGAAATGTGTCTTGACTGTATACATATATCTGAGCGCTTAATAGATGCAGTACTTGATTGTGAAATATTACTTTGAAGTGATTTTCGTACTTAGGTGGGCACATGACTGAAGTTTGTTGTAATCAGGAGATACGTGAGAGAGGTAAAACAACCTGACTGTTGCAGTGCAGTGAGGGGGGCTTCAAAAGGACGGTACTTCATGAGATTACTAGGGGCCCACTTCCTGAGCTTGTCTGAGTCCCTCTGGATGGCATCCCATCCTTCAGGAGTGTCAACTGCACCCCTCAGCTTGGTGTCATCTGCAAACTTGCTGGAGGAGCATTTGATCACTTCATCTATGGCATTAATGAAGACATTAAATAACACTGGTCTCAATACAGACCCCTGAAAGTCACCACTTGTCACTGATGTTCAGCGGGACTCTGAGCCATTGACTGTGGCCCTCTGGATGTGACTGTCCAACCACTCTTTCCATCTAACAGTTCTCTCGTCAAATCTGTCTCTCTGCAGTTTAGAGAAAAGAATGTTTTTGAGGGACTGTGTCAAAGGTTTTGCCGAAGTCCGGATAAATGACATCTGTAGCCCTTCCCTTGTACACTGATGTAGTCACCCCATCACAGAAACCCACTAGAGTGGTCAAACAGGATTTTCCCTTGGTGAAGCTGTGCTTGCTCTCTCCAATCTCCTCCCTGTCCTCCATGTGCCTTAGGAGAGAGAGCTCCAAGGAGCATCTGTTCGACAGTCTTCCCAGGCACGGAGGTGGGGCTCTCCAGTTGGGAGTTCCCAGGGTTGGCCTTTCTACCCTTTTTAATGATGGATACATTCTCCTTTTCTGATTGTCTGGGAGTTCCTTTCACTGCCATGAATCTTCAGATGTCATGGAGAGTGGATGTAATGGCTTGCAGACCAGCTCTCAGCTTGATCTTTAAACTCTGGTTTTACTTCTAGAGCATCTCATTTGTCTTTAATCCCTCTTTCTTTTGTTCCTTTGTTTGCCTTGATCATTCTTACTTTGTCTCATTTAGTGATACTTTTCTCTGTATATCTCAGCACAAATTTGGATGTTGATTTTGTAGGAGACTGAACTTCTGGTGTGTTTCTACAGCACTATATAAGGAGCAGTATTGGTTCTTGTGGGGCTTCCCAAGTGTTGCTGAAATGTCCATGTTAAATAGCAATTAAGAATTGCTACTTGCTGTCCCTATAGTACGTGGATCTTTCGGTAGAAGGGTTCTGGAAGAACACAGTCCAGAAGAATTTGTGACTGTTTGGAAAAGATCTATATATTTACGTGCTCTTTCTCTTAGCTGTGAGATGATCCTTGTTTCTGGTTATCCTTACATCCACAGGGTGTAACTGAACACCTGTATCTTACTGGTGTTTGTTAGTGATTGCAGCCTGTCCTGCACTGGATTGCTTTCTAATGCTCAGGCAAACCTACCTGAACTTTGCAGGAGGTTTATGTTGGATTATAAGGGCATTTCGCGTGCCATCTTTTTGCCTCCTTTTCTGGCCTGGGAAAATATATTTACACCTCCTATACTTGAAACATGCCAGGGTATTGAATAAAGCCTTGCAGACTCATCTGAAAGTCAGAGCAAGCAGTGAACCCTTCTGCTGCTTCAATACCAGTATTTCATACGGAGCCAACCAGAACTGGGGGAGTTTAATGTCATCAGCTTACAAATAGACACTATTTTTTACTTGCACTCAACACTTCTGGTCTGTTATGTTCAGCAGATAAGCTAGAGGAACACTGACTTAAACAATCTCATCATTTGGGTGTTTTCACACCAAGACACTGCAGTGTATCAGAGATTTAAATATCAACTTCTAATGTCAGGTTTAGAACAGAAAAAGTTAAACTTTAAATGTGAGGGTATGAGTTTTTTCCTTTGAAAGACATGGTAAAAAAATTTCTAGTGCAGCATACGTGAAGCATGAGGTTATACTTTTCTATTGAACTGAGAATTCTTGTGTTAATCTAGGCTTGTATTTTCCAAAGTCTGACTTTCAAATATGTTTTAATGATAGAAAGTGTGAAAATCTACACAGGACATTTAAAATTAAAGGGCGCTCTCAAAAAACAAGCAAACAACGGGAACAAAAACTACAACAGAAAAAGGAAACAAAAAACCACCAAAACCCCCACCAAAATGAATATCCATTCAGAAACTTCTAACTTATGTAAGTTTCAGTGTGGGATGTGCATATACTCAGAAATTCAGCTTTGCACTCAAAGGTACTCTAAACATTGGTTTTGAGCAGGAAAAATCTAACAAAGTATTGCAATGGATAGCGTTGCTGCCCCATACCAAGAAGTAGAATAAATTAAAATTCTCCTCACTGTGTGTCTTGGAGCCCATTTCACCTGACTCATCAAATGAAAAATTCATCAATTAATCCTCTGACAATAACTATATACACAAAAATCAATCCAGTATTGATTTTTGGAGCCTAAACATGAAAACTAACCCCCGGCTTGCACATAATGTGAAATTTCTCTTCATTTCAACCTTATTATTGAGTATAAAAGCTGAAGTGTTCATAGAATTATTTGTTCTAAGTCAACTGCAAAGGTGGGATTGTTTGAGGAAGGGTGTGTGCACCGTGAAGATGCTCTGAAGTGCTATCAGAGTCAGCTAATAAAGTTGTCAGATGCATGTAAGAGCACAGTTGATAGGAGTCTCCCCAGAAGGCAACCAGTGGAGAGAGACACTGATCGCTGAGATCTGACAGGAGACCACCCAGGGTAGTCAAAGTCAGATGCGTACCAGGCAGGATCAGTGGTAGGGAAGAGCAGTGAAATGAGAGTATGGAAACTGTCTTGATGGGGGAACACCAGTGCTGCAGCCAAGTGAGTAAATCATGAGGCTGAGGCACATTGCTTCACAGGGATCATAACAAATTCCCAGCAGCAGAAAAGGAGATAATAATTTGTCAGATCTCCCACTTGTAATTTCACACTGCCTTTTCAGCGAAAAGGAAAATTGCAGCAGATTCCGTGTGCATTAGGGTGGCTAGTGCATTGCTATCTCTTTCTTTGTTTATATAATCCACTTCCGGGTATGTAATATTTATTGAAACAATGAGAGGTCTTCCCTAAAAAGACAAAACACTAATCTGATGAGAAGTTAAAATCATCGGTTCATATGTATTCTGAAGTTGCTTCATTTGATGTCACATTGATGCTGGGAAGTATTTTTGTACCAGATTATGTATCAAAATGCATAAGGTACAGAGTAGAAATTCCAGATAAGAAAATCTCTTAGATCTCTCAAGATAAACAGAGTTTGCTTTTTATTTGAGGTATAAAAGAAAAATAGCCTACTTCCTGCATTGTGTGTATAAGCTTATGGATTTAACTCCCTAGATCATCAGGTTAATACTTCAAGCAACCTTTCCTTAAGTGTAAGAAATAGTGATGGCAACTTACTGAGTACGTTCTTGCCTCTCAATGCCCTATGAAGGAGATAAAAATCTTTAGAGAGAAAGAACTTCTTTTTTGTTCTTTGTATCACCTCTGGCAGCAAGTCCCTGCTTCCATCCCATATATAAAAATTATATTCAGGCTGTAAAGTACCTAAATGGTGTTAAAGAGTTGAAAATTGACACACTGCAGTACATAGAAAATAATCAAGTAGCAGATATATTAACTTTTGATGGGTCTTTGTGAATCTGTGTATTCGTGGTGCAGAACAACATTAGCATGTTTGTCCAGTTCTAGATGTGTGAAAGAGGGAAACACACTTTAGTAATACTTGATTGATGTGTATTTCTGCAGTCTTGAAACTACAGAGAATTTTGGTAAGAACATGAGCTGTGAGATACTATGTTGTTATTTTTACTGTCTTAGTTGAATGCTGAGACCATTGTCTTCAAAAATTTTATGTGTGATAGGAACAAAGATTTGTCGTGACTGTTTGTCAGCGTCTTAAATATTCAGATGGATGTGATGACTGTGGCTGCAATGAGAGTATCAGGACCTATATCTGTTACTATGAAATATTTCTTCCTAAAATATTGCTGCAAAGTATGGCTCATTGGAGGAGAATTTATTTGCTCTTTCAGTTTACAATTTTTAAAGAATCTTAAAGTATAGACAGTTTCAAAAATTACATTTATGGGTTTTGCCACTGCCACATAATTACAGGCTGAAGAAAGTTAGGAGGGAAAATGGTAGTTGCTATAACTTACTTCTAGTTACATTAAAGTTGAGTCTGATTTCTAGTCTTTTGTTTCAACTGTGCTTCATACCTTTTTTTATACATTACGGATTTACATAATCAATCCCTAACGGAAATGTAGTGTTACCAGAGACTGAGTAATAAGGAGTAACTTGAAAGTAGAGAGCATGTATATATTTCAGGACACACTTCAATAGTTTGTTTTTATAATGTTTATTTGGATTTACCTTTGTGTTTGTTATGATACTGGTAATGTATAGTTTAAATTTATTAGTGAAATCTTGTATGCATTATTTCTAAATATGAGGCTGAAATATTCTATTTCCACTTCTATTAAGCGGAATAATTTTTTTAATGTGGGCTAACAGTAATTTTGTAAAATAATAAAAAAAAGTCTTTTGTCTTTTGAGGGTGCATTTATCGGATATTTTAATTTGTGGATTATATTAGTGATTAGAAAAGATTTTTCTCTTAGGGGGATTACTTTTTGCCTGTTAGGTGGATGACTTTTTTCCTGAATATGTAAATTTCCTCAAATGAGATTTGTATCATATTTACAGATAAATTGGCAATACTGCTCAGTAGTAGTAGATCCATTATTCAGGTGTGATGCATTGGGACAGATTAAAGTTCCTAATTTTCCCTTTTCTTTAAAACATGTTATGAAGATCTTTTTCTTTGAACAGAAACCTTATACCATGTTTCCAAAGTGGGTATTTTCAGTCCATCTAATCTGTCTGCCACCCCCTGTGCTAATTAATTACTGCTGCAGTTTAAGACCTAGCAAGAAGGTGGTCAGCAGGTGGCAGTCCTGGTTGGCAGTGGTGCTGGGAAAGGAGAGCTGGATCAAACAACAGAGGAGATGCATTACGTTAATAGTGCTGCTTTTGCCAGGAGGTTGCCAGGGTTTTCTGAAGTTCGCTGTTTTGTAGTGGGGTTGTAGCTGCCTTTTGTAAGCTCTTCTGAAAGTGCATGGCTCAGACACACTGAACATCTAAAACAATTTAGTGATCTTAAGTGTTTGTATTTTTCCAAATTCTACTTTTAAAGCTAGTAAGTACTGTGGAGTTTTGCCAATCGTGCACATATGTGCTTTTTATTATATGCAATTTGAATTACAATGTAAGTGATTGGAATTTTAAATTATATGATATAAATGATATATTTGAATTATAAATGATTTAAATTATTTGAATTATAATTTAAATGAGTGAAATAAATGCAGAATATACCTAATGGGATTTTTTAGGCAAAGGTTTATGCCTTGTCATATGCAATTACATTAGCATTTTCAGATGTATGTGGTAAACTTAAAGACACCAAATCCACATTAAGGTACCTAAATGGAAATACATTACTTCCTGAAATCTCACAAACTTCAAAAAGGGCAGCAGATAGTAAGGATCTCTTTATGGGAAAGCCATTTTTCACAGAATCATAGAATATGCGGAGTTGGAAGGGGCCCAACTCCTGCCCCTGCCTAGCGCCATCTCCAAGAGTCACACCGTGTGCCGAGTGCCTTGTCCAAATGCTTCCTGAACTCTGTCAGGTCTGGTGCTGTGACCACTTCCTTGGGGAGCCTGTTCCAGTGCCCAGCCACCCTCTGAGTGAAGAGCCTTTTCCTAATACCCAGCCTAAACCTTCCCTGACACAACTTCAGGCCATTCCCTTGGGTACTGTCACTGGGCTCCAGACAAAAGGGATCAGTGTCTGCCCCTCCTCTTCCCCACATGAGGAAGTTCCAGACTGTGATGGGGTCTCCCCTCAGTCTCCTCTTCCCTAGGCTGGACCTCAGCCACTCCTCATACAGCTTCTCCTCAAGGCCCTTCACCATCTTCATTACTCTCCTCTCTAATAGCTTTATATCTTTCTTATATTGTGGCACCCAAACCACCCCCCAGGACTCAAGGTGAGGCTGCCCCAGAGAGAGACAATCCCCTCCCTTGCCTGGCTGGCCATGCTGGGCCTGATGCCCCACAGGACACGCTTGGCCCTCCTGGCTGCCAGGGCACTGCTGACTCATATTCAGCTTGCCACTGACCAGGACCCCCAGGTCCTTTTTCATGGTGCTGCTTTCCAGTATCTCATTCCCCAATCTGCCCATACATCCAGGGTTGCCGCATCCCAGGTGCAGAATCAGCACTTTCCCTTGTACTTCATATAGTTGGTGGTTGCCCAGTCCTCTAATTTTTCAGGATCTCTCTGCAGGGCCTCTCTGCCTTCAAGGGAGTCAACAGCTCCTCCCAATTTAGTATCATCTGTGAACTTGCTTAGTACCCCTTCCAGTCCTGCATCCAGGTCATTTATGAAGAGGTTGAAGAGCACAGGGCTAAGGTGGAGCCCTGTGGAACCCCGCTGGTGACAGGTCCCCAGTCTGATGTCACCCCATTCACCATAACCCTTCGTGCCTGACCCATGAGCCAGTTGCTCACCCATCCCATGATGTGTTTATCCAGCTGTGGGCTGCACATTTTATCTAAAAGGGTACAATGAGAGACAGCATCAAAAGCTTTACTGAAATCCAAAAAGATTACATCCACTGGCTTTCCTCGATCAGCTGGGTTGGTTACCTTGTCAAAAAATGAAATCAGGTTTGATAAACAGGACTTTCCTCTCATGAAGCCGTGCTGGCTGTGACTGATGACTGCGTTGGCTTTGAGGTGTTTTTCAATACCTCCGTGAATAATCTTCTCCATAAGTTTACCAGGCACTGAAGTGAGACTGACAGGCCTGCAGTTTCTGGGGTCCTTCTTGCCCTCTTGGAATCGGGACAATGTTCACCAGCTTCCAGTCAGCTGGGACATCTCCTGATTCCTGAGACCTCTCAGAAATCATCGGGAGATCTTGCTATATCAGCCAGCTCTGTGAGAGTTCTTGGATGAACCCCTTGGGCCCTGTAGATTCATAAGGATCCAGCTGGAGCAGCAGATCCCACAATTTCAGAGTTAACTGGGAGTTGATCATTCTTGCAGTCATGGTCCTCCAGCTCAGGGCACTGAGACCTCCTTGATTCATCATGAGTGTTGAAGACAGAGGCAAAGAATGCACTGAACATTTCTGCCTTGTCTCTGTCCCTGTGTGTGAGGTGACCATTCTCATCCTGTAATGGGCTGAAGTAATTTCTCCACAAATATATTTTAAAAACCTCTTTTTACTGTCCCCCCCAGTTCTGGCTGGCTTCAAGTCCGGTTGAGTTTTGGCTGCACGAATTTTCTCCCTACAGTGGCAGCAGCATCTCTGTAGTCCCATGTCATCTGACCTTGCTTCCGCTGGGCTTACACCTTCCTTTTTTCCAAGAGAAAATTCCTGTTCAGCCAAGCTGGCCTTCTGCTGCAGCTTGAGTTCCAACATTCAGGAATTGCTGCTCCTGTGCCCTTTGGAGGTGATGTTTAAAAAGTTAGCAGCACTGATGGACCCCAGCACCTGCAAAAACATTTTCCCAGGGGGTCTTATTAATTCCCTGAGCAGCCTGAAGTCTGTTCTCCTCATGTCCAGAGTTGAGGTTTTCCTGGCACTTTTCCTCCTGTCAACAGATTTTAAACTTGACCTCTTCGTAGCTGCTGTGGCAAAACCAGCCAAATATCTCTCTCTATATGTATAGTCATCACGTATTAGGCAATGGATTGGGGAATATCAGGTGTAGTTTGTCCTTTCAGTCTAGTAGTATATCTTTCTCAAAGCTAATAAGAGAATTGTGTAGTGTTACCAGAAGAAAACTGCTCATGTGAAGGCAACTTAAAAACATCTAAATAAATTGTTATTGTTAAATTTCACTTTAAAATCTTATTACCTAGTTGAGCCAATTCTTGCATCTTCCTAAAGCAGAGTGCACTCTGTTTGTTTTAAAGTTGTGTTTGGCATGTGTGGGGGACTCTTTTCTTAGAGGGACTAACCTTCTGCCTTGCAAAGATACATTAGCCTGTATATTTACTGTTTGAAAACTATTTGTGAAACAAAAGCATCTCCATACATTTCTGAACAGCATTAGCTCTACCTTTCTAGCTTTAGAAAGACCTGGGTTTAGCAAAGCAGCTTTATGTATATTAAAATACATCCCAAGTCATTGCAGTGTGACCAGATCGAGATTCAGAAAACTATTCTTTTCGTGCCTCTCCTGATGGCTCTCTAGGTGATTTGAGGGCACAATACCCACCTCCTTGTTACAGAGGGAGAGTTACCCCTTCTGCTTGTAAAACTCCTAAAAGATCTAATGATGCAAACCACTATTCTAGCATCTGTTTTTATGGTGATATTTTCACACGTGTTTTTGGAGGAATAGAAAATAAGGGTCATGGTACAATTTTATCATAGGCTTTCTTGTCTTGAAGTTGTGGTCTTAATACCTAAGCCCTTTTGAATTCCGTTTGGCTGAGATTCGGGCTTTGTTTCAGTATGCTTAAATTTCAGCATATGTTCAACTGAATGGGAGCTTTGGTGTACAGATGATGAGTCTAGATGTTACGATTTACATAATTCTTCCTCCTTTAGGAAAAAAATCAAAACACGCATTAGAGGTGGTGGATTTTCATTGGCACTGGGGTGGACATTGGTGTTTGGGGCCGTGTGCGTTCTTGTTTGATGTGCATGCTTGTTTTGTTCAGTCTCTAAATGAAAGTTAAGGATTTATTCTCTGTTCTTCTGAGTTGGTTTTTTTTTTTTTAACAAATGGTACTATTTGTGTTCTCCTATCTTTGTATAATATTAGAAATCTCAAATGCAAAGTGAACCTTGAATTGTTCAAAAATTAACCTTCCTAAAAAGATAAAAAGTCTGCAGCAGAATATCTAATTTTTTTTTTCTGTATCAGTCTTTTTCATACTAATATGCCGTCGTTCCATTTGAATGGTGAACTGACATTCATGTAACAAACAGGATGGTAGTTCAGAGGTTGGCATTTTGCAATAGCAGCAATAGCATGGGGAGACATTGCAATCTGTCCTTTCCACTCTTCACTCTGTTACGTGTTGTCTCTGCAGCTGATGTGGCCCTGTTCCAGCTTTGGCTTTGCAGCTGATAAGGATCTTTGAACAATGTATTACTTCAGGGCTGTACTTTGCCATTTGGGCCACATTACCTAGGTAAAATGTGGTGAGTTTTATAAAAAGATAATTCCATATTCTGTGTCCAGTTGGAAATAATTCCCTTAGGTTTGTGAGTCTTAGTCTTATTTATTTTGATGTGGCTTTTGTATTCTTTTTGGAATAGTTACTACTACATTTAAGGTTTATATTGCATAGTTAATAAGTTTCACTGACAAGAGCTTACTTATAATAACATCTTTGCTTTATTAAAGAGATAAGTGTCTTTTTACATGAAAATACATCTTTTTAAAGCGATAAAGATGGTGGGATTTGTGACTAGACAAGCAGCAAGCATAACAGTTTTTATCTTCTGTCACTTCTTAACTGCGCATTCAGGTTTATCTCAGACTGCAATAATAATGTAGTTACAGGGATTTTCCTGTAAGTTTATTAGTAAAATTTGAAATGTGTCTATTGTTGAGAAGACCTTGGCCTGTAAAGCTCAAATCCATAACTGAGGTACAAAAAATAAGAGACAAATACAGTTGGATCAGTATCGAGCCCCATAATTTTTCTGTCTGTATAATTCAGATGCATACATGTGTGTGTCAGAACTTATATTCCATTACTGAGCTTACACTGAATATATAAATTGCAGGAATCTTACAGAGCTGGATGTACTTTCAAAAGAGGTTGTATTCCTTTCCTTTTCTAAGGTAATTTTTCTACCAAATTCTCCTTCTTTAGTCCAGGACTAGGGGAACTTTGCCACTGGATTTTTTGTGGCATCAAGGAGAAACTCTAGGCAATAAAAGGGAATGGTTGATAGCGAAGATGGTTGTAGAAATGGCAAGGAATATCACCATTTTCAGATGAGTGGTTGCTAGCTGGTTGTACATATGACTCAGTGACATCCACAGGGAAGTGGATGCCATGATCAGGCTTTGAGGACCAGGCATTACAAAGGCTTGTTTCTGATAAAAGTTAAGAGGTTACCTACAGACACTTGATCAAAAAGTAAGAACTCTGCTGAAGTAGGGAACGTTGTCATCTGTCCAGGTAAATTTGCCAAAGTACAGAAACATTACCAGCTTTCTTCCTTCTTGGCTACCTATGCTTGCTTTTTCATGAGATTTTCTGTCAGAAAGGAACAGTCTTTAAAGGCACATTGCCTCGTTTATGTGATGTAGTATAATATTCATTATCCATTGTTACACTGTGTAAATCCACTTTTTACCCCTAAACACCTCCTTTCTGTATTCCTCTTGAAGGACAGGTCTCATGAGAGCCTTTAACAAGGCCTTGTTGCTTTGTTTAGACTCTTTAGACAAGTTGTCGACGTAATTCAGGGGAAGATGTTTTCCAGAAAGCAAACATGCAAGTCTTCATTGTATCCTAGGCATGAATTCAACAATATTCCAACCCATTGAGATTACCATGTTTGCCTCCACCATTCCAGCTACTCAACTGTTTCTTCAGTTTGGATTTAACATCTGGATATTTCTAACCCACATGAAGTATCTGAGAAGTTGCGGTAGAGTCCTGCTTCTGCAGGTCACCTCCTTTCAATACTGCCATATCCGTGGGAATATTCACAAAATTGAGGATGCCAGTGGTAGTATGTGTGCTAACAAAGGGCATATTTGTCAGTTTGTCTTTGTGTGGATTACCCTTTTCCTCTCAGTTGGAATTCCTTATGTGCAAAGAAATATTTTCTAACAGCACATCAGATGGGAGTGCTCATAGGAACTTTGATCAGCTCCTGCCTGCTAAAAGACAGGCTTTTCTACCTTCAGTTATTGACAAGGGCTTGAACCCAGTATTAGTGGTGTATGTGTCTGCAGTTGCTAGGTAAGTGTTGTGCTATGTGACATCATTTGCCAAACTTTCTGTGTGGGTTGATAGGTGATGTCTTCTGTGCGCTTCATCCAAGCATTCTGTCAAAACAGTGATTGATTTTGTGAGTTTCTGGACATTCTCAGGAATGGTAGCTAAACACAGTAAACATGAAGTGTTTTCCCTTCTTGATGCTTGGCAGCCTAAGTTGATCTCAAGGATGAGCTCTGAGTTTTGTCTGAATCAGTTAATTAACTTACTGGTATTTTTTCCAAAGCCCCTTTTATTGTTGACCTTGTTTCTGGACTCTAGCACTGTCATCCAGAAAAGAGCCAACCCTTCCTACCCTTCCCAGCTCTCTAAGAGTCTAGTTTGATCATTGGAAGGCTAAGTTGCCTAGGGAGAGAGTCTTTAAATGCATCATGCAGTGGGTTATGCATTGTCTCTATCTGTTACGAGTTTGATGGTGAACCTTTCCATGCAAACATTAAGGCATACTTCGATATGCATTATCTTTGGCTTTCTTCAGAAACATACCAAAGTGGGAAGTCTGTGAAGCATGAAGGAAAGCAAGGTGCAGACTTTTATGCAATGTTGTGCCTGTGATAGGAGGGCAGCTTCTGATTCCAAGTTCAGGCTAGCAAGTAATTGTTTGAATGGTACAGGTGTTGCCCAGAGGCAGTTGCCAGTTATGGTAGAATTTGTACTAATCTTTGCATGAAGTAGAAAAGTTGCATGCTACAGCTGTGGTTCTTCAAGATGTTAAAAGAATGGCAGTCCACAAAACAGCCCTTCTCCTGTGCCTCTCCAGAAGGAGTGTTGTAGGAGAGCTATGCAAGAGAGGGATCTTTCCTTTCCCAGCACGACAAGGTGGCCTAAAGCGTCTGTACAGCAGTGATATATGTCACCACTGTAAGGGTACTTGACTTGTATTATATGCAGACATACAGCAAGATTCATCCTGGCTGAGGTGCTTTGGAAAGCATTTTGAAACAGCTTCACAATTCACACAGGAAATTTCCCCATTTCCCTGCCTCACCCTGCCCTCTCTTACCCCTGAAACTCATTTCATTTCTGGGTTTTTAGAAACTACTTTATTGAGCCTGTCTGCTTACATAATATTAACGTCTTTGAAATTGGTGCTCTTTATTAGTCTGCACAGAACTTACTTAACTCTTATAAAGCATTTATAAGAGTTCAGGAAGTTAATATGTTCCTTCACTAATTTTTGGTTTACTAATGTAGAATGAAAACAATAAAGAAAATTGGTGTTCAGTACAATAGTATTGTGTTAGTGTTTGATGTTAGACATGTAACTAGAAATTCATGTATTGCCCAAATATTTTTTCCTCTTGCAGCATTGTAAATAGTAAATTTTTTTTGTGTTGTCGCTTGCTCAGTCTTTAGAAGAGTAGGATCAGAGACCCATACCTAGCCCAAAGGGTTTCCAGTCGAATCTTCATAAACTGAACAGATAAATATTATGTATTCTCCTTTCACAGCTGCAGATACTGAGACACAACAGGCTTGCAACCTGATGGAAATACAGATGCTAATTCAGTAGCACAGCTGGTTTACAGTTTAGGAGGTTTTTTTTAATAGTCCCATGCATAAGCCGTTTGACCATGCTTGTTTTCCTGTATCTTTCAGTAGGCAATATTTTAAGCCAGCCTATTTCTAAACTTCTTACCAGTAGCTCATGCTTCTTAATGGTGTTCCTGAAGCAGCTGATTATATTAACTGCACTAAGAACATCTGTAATAAGAAAACCCTGCTGTTTTCTGAGTCATTCAGTCTAAATTGTTAGGACTCTGACTGTGGGTAAAAATGAGTGGAATATAACGTTTGTATTACAATATTCAAATATAAGTATATTCTGATATTTTATTGTACAAAATAAGTGTCAAATACTGGTTTTGCTTATTTTAATTACAACAGTTACATTTTAGACTCACGTTTCATCTACTGTTTGGATGTTTTGCTGAATTGTTGAAAAAAAGCTGCCCAAGTAGCTGAATTCCTTCTTCATTGCTTTTACCTGATGGAATTGTGCAGTTGCTCAATAACTTCAGTACAGCAGTATGCCTCTCTGCCAAACTGAAATGCTATGAAAAATTTAGTTATATATCACACTTACTTTTCTTTGAAGTGGCATTATTGGTCTCGCTAATAGTGTGACTAACCTCATAATCTTCTGTCTATTTCCCCCAGGAAATATGGCTCTGTTCTTCCCCATTTAATTTGGTGCCAGACCATGTAGTCTTTCTTTTAAGTTCTTCTTTATCACAGTGTTATAGTATGGGGGATCTCTCTAGATCATTTCAATCTCTCTTCATATGTAAAGATAATGGTAACATCCACAATGGGAAACAGTAACTGTAAGAAAGCACACAGCTTGGTGTTTCCTTTTTTTTTCTCCTCCCAACTTCAACCGTGGTCTTTCCTCTGAAAGAATGAAAACCATGGAGCTTATCAAAATAACTTACCTCCCTGGCTATTGATTGTCTCCTTTAATAGTCCGTTAGAATTAGATGGAGAAAATACGTTTTAGATCTTTTGGTCTGCCTCCCTGCTAGTCCAGCATTGTTCCCTTCATTATGCCACCAAGTGTTTCTTCTAGTTTGTTGAGAAATCGTTCCACAATTTCGCTGTCAGAAAGACTTTCCTGATATGCAGCATGCATTTTCCATTTTTTTCATTTAATCTGACAATTCGTAGTCATATTTTCCTATCATTCCAATATTTCTCTTTCTTCCCATGGACTTAGATTTTTACAAGCTTCCTTGCATGGCTGCTTTCTTACTAGTACCATAGCTGAGGCTAAATTATGCTGGCATTCAGCATTTAATTTTTTTTATGTGTGTTTTTCTTCTAACCCTCTGTTATTTCAGTATCTTATTGAAATGATATTGAAAATGACAGGGAAGATTGCAGACCCGAGTATAAGAAAGGCCTATAACCTGTGATTTCCCAAGCTTTTCTTATTTCTCACTTATACTATTGTTATTCTGCAAATGTATGCTGTTATTGAGCAAATTTAATATAAGTTTAGCAAGTGATATAATCTCAAGGTCACTTATTGCCTTTTACATTTGTTTCTCTTATTAAATGTATGGTCTTTGAACTATTTTCTCTGTTTCGTTCAGTGTAATTTTTATGATGATAGTCTTTTTTTTTTTTACATTTTTCTTTGTAGAGATCTGGCGCTGAAAGCTCTGTAAATTCTGTTCCATTTGTCTATTCTCTTCAGGATTTACGTCTATGGCCAGTTCAGGATTTTACATCTTTGATTCTGTCAACATAATCATTAATCCCTTTCAGTTTGTAACAGCAGTAACTCATGAGTTTGTCAACAAATTTATTTTTTACAGTATGGTATTGTAATATGTCTCTATTGAACTTCAGTTGAGGAATTTTTTTCCTGTGTTCCTTGTATTTATTTATTTGTTTGTTATTTTTCATTAATCTACTCCACACTTTATTTGTGATTCTAATATCCCATGTACTTCTCCCCCATGTGGAATCTTCGGGTCACGTTGAAAATGGTTTACCACAGATTTGTGGAGTAGTATGGTTCCTTGGTGGGGCTGAGATACCTGAACTGAGTCAGAAATGGTGCTTTTCTAAGTAAGTTCTTCCTGACTTCATTTCCTCGAAGTTCATTTTCTCTATCACAGAACACAAGTTCCAAAGCAAGTGGTGTCCATCCTTCACAAAGGGTTATCTTCCAGCGAATACTTTCCAGCAGTTAAAGATCTCCAAAATGAAAAATACCCATATTAAAGGACTTTTCAGGCATCTTTTCTCATCCCTCATACTGAGTTCCTCTATGCTCATGTTGTAAGCTTCCTTGCACATAAAGTGTTCTTTGATATTTCTATACATAATTTATCAGAAATTCAAAGTATGCAATAACACACATTTTCAAGAGTATTTATTGTTGTATACCTCTTTTTGCTTCTTACCTCAATTGAGAATAGAGGAAGGAAAAATGTAAATCTTTTAAAGTAAAATTCAGAGAAGTTTAAGTGTCATCGGCAAAAGCATTTCTCTTCATGTTTTAATTTTGTAATATTGGTTGGTTTGTAGATAAATTCAGACAGGATTTTGGTTTCATACCTTAAAATGTACCTCCAACTTTATTTATCAGTTCTGTAAGTGGGAATTATTATCTTAAATGATGAAACATTGACATGATTGCAATTTCATGGAGTAGTGGAGAATCTTAAATTGTATGGGTTTATTCTGTCTGTTGATTGCAGGGTGAGATTTCTGTAAAAAGTGTGAGTTTAGTTGATTTTTTTAAATGAAAGCCTCAGGGTGCTAGATTCAGCTGACCATTGTCTTTGTGAGGTTGAAAGCAGCATGGAATGACCTGTCAGCATTCTGCTGCAATGCCATTGTGCATAATTACTATTGCTTTTACTGTTGACCTGCTGCCCGCCCTCAGTGCCAGGGTATACATATCACAGCTACCTTTTGCAAGTTTCAGTATACTTATTCACAAAATTCTTTTGCTTTGTAGTAAAATGTTACTTTGGTTTTTAAGGGCTCTCCTCTGGTACAGAGGTAAAGGTAAAATTTTATCAGAGGCACTTTTGATTCAGAGGTTCTATGTTTGTGAATGCTGATCTTTGTATGTTGGGTCTGGTTTTGATAGGTATAGTGTGTTCACAAATCCTTTTAAAATAATTGGGAATTGTTTTCTTCATGGTTTGAAAGAGAATCAAATCCAGACCATCCTGAGCTGTGTGTGTCTTGAAAAACAACAACAATCAGCTACAAATCAATACACAAAGGTGAGAAATGGGCAGGGTTTTTTTATCTCCAGATCTGAAAAAACATGTTCTGCAGTGCTCTCTTTTAACTCACTTAGCATTCTCTGTCTGTTATTCTTACCTCCATCCTTTGTGGTTACATTATGCACTCTCATTTTCTTCTCTTGCGTTCCCACATTGTCCAGCTTGGGGTGTTTTCTGCTTTTCTGTTTGTCTTCCTTCTTCACTGCGGAGCACTGGGCATCCAAGGGCAAACAGCATCCATGATCTTGATGACAAGGTGGAACAATCATCTTCAGCATTTTCATTTATTCCAGTGGTCTCATCAGTTTGTGGAAATTTGTTCAAGGCATTAGTTCTTTGGGATCTGAGTTATATCTAGAGAAGCAGAGCTGGTAAGTGCACCTCATTGGTGTTAGGTTGGTTCAGTAGTGTGGTTCAGCAGAAAATATCCCAGTTGTCCTTACCATGTTTTCACTGTTGTCTCAGAGCGCTCAAAGAGTAGGCAAAGTGGATTTCTTGTGTATTAAACCTAGCCAGAAGATTCACTTTACTTGAATTTGTGTAGTGTGGTGGATATTGTATCCTCAGCATTGACAGTTTTGCACTGCAAGGCCCTGGCATTGGGCTGTGCTGGTTGCTAATGCCAACCTGCTAATGAGAACTGTCTTCACGTGACCAGTTCTGTAGTGGGTTAGCGTTTTTTGTGGTTTGTTAGCTTTGTTGACTTCATTGAATTGCACCTGGCAAGAAGAGCACATAGCTGTGCAAAAATAAATACAGATATCTGTTAATGCCAGAGCAGGCTCTGGAAGAACTTTATCTTTAATAAGAAGTTATTTTTACCAGTAAAAGAAAACAGTAATGTAAAGCAGAGAAAATAGAGAATCTCTCCTGTTATTAGTGGTGTGAAATATAAGATTGCCAAGCAGGAAATTGTTCAAACAGTTGTATAGCAAATCTGGTAATACTACTGTTCTTGCTAAGCTTAAAGTTCATATTCAGAAGAACTGCAGTTACAGTGTCTCTAAGAAGGATTCAAAAAATTATAAATTTCAAATGTAGTTACCAGTCTGTTAGTTATTTCATAACGAAATTTATATTTCTTGATAAAATTAAAATTGCATTGTAGATGAATATTGTATTAAACTTGTACATAAACTAAAGAATGTATGCTGCTTATAATATCTTCTCCCTGTCTCATTTTTCCTTTTCCATTTACTTTTTTTATTGCAAACAAGCAGTGTAGAGCCACATAATAAATGTGTTGTTGAAAGTATTGAAACTCTTCATTGATGACATAGATGCATGAATGTTTCACGTGGTAGGAAATGCAGAAGATTTTCTCAAGGGATGTAAAGAAAGTGTTAAGATTTTCTTAGCAGCTTTCAGAGTGGGAGCGCAGTATTTAAATATTTTTCCACTATTAAGATTTTTGTCGGTTGTCAGTTCTGGGGGAGAACAACCCATCTTTTCCACGTGGCCTGATAATGTTATGCTTGCTGTGCTCATGTCAGTGTTGTCATGAGCTTTCACTTACTGTTACAGAACTCCAAACCAGATTGTAACAATACACCATTTTGAAGCCATGGCCTTGAAGCCATATGGAGGAGCAGGACATTCCGGTCTTCTGTATGCTTAAGAAAATACTGAGGCCAGAGCTAGTCAGCTCTTTGGTGAATGTCAGTTTGGCTTCTGTTTTTCTGACTAGTATCTCGAAAGTACAATTTCAGGGTAAGCTTGTGTCAGCTGCCAGACAGCTAGCCTGCAGCAGACTAGCCTCTGCTTTCCTGTGCTTGCAGGCAAGAACACATACAGCTACAGGGGTGGAGGGAAAAGCCTGGTCTGAGATACCCCACTCTTGGGAGTAATACCTTAACACAAGTCCAAGCTTCCTTTTTCTCTGCATGGACAGGGCACAAACAGTTTACGTTTTATGAAGCAGTCTCCCTGTGTGTGTCTTAGTTTTGAAGTAAAGACAGCCACAGCACATTCTCTAACCCTGAGGGCAGGTGCCATGCTATGACTCTTACATGTGCAGGTAAACTTTTTCCTCCCTCTCCTGTTCTCCAAAACAGAGTGAGGCTGCCTGCTTGGTGCTGCCTGCTGGAGATGGTCTGAGATTATGCTATGAATGCCTTTGCTCTATTTGGAGAATGTGGATTGACAGTGACGTAGGGGATGTGGCAACATGCCGGAGCTTGAGCTGGTTTCTGTGCACAGTTTAGTGGGATTGCAGCCTGTGAGGCTGTGCCACAGCTGGAGTCATTGTTTCCTGCAGGCAGAAAAGGAGTATGTCATGTTTACACCTATTTTTAAGCCAATAGCTAACCTAGCAATAGTAACCTAGCATACAAAATCTTTATACATTAAACTGCCTCTTCCAATTCTAACTGGGCAAAATACGTGATTTTAGCTATGCTGCAGGAGGAATAAGAGTGGAACAAGTTTGTGAAATGCCACACAAAAATAAGGGGCAAATAATTAAAAGGAATTCATGTCTCATAACTTTGTAATTTATATTGCTGATAGTAAAAAGTGACAATTTCAACAGGGGGACTGAGAACATGCAGTATACAAGCATTTTTTCCAGCTAGAACAATATTTCTTTAGGGCATTTTGGAAGGTGCAATGACTGAATGTGAAGCTGAATGCATGAATGTGCAGTGCAGGGGTTTTTTGGATGTAATTTGGAGAAAAGGACAGGTAACTAAAATAGCTATTAAGTTAATGAAGCTGCACACCTAAGTGGCTAGTTTTCTCTGTTTATTTAAAGGCTGACGGCTTGGACTACAGGTAATTTACAAAAAAATGTGTAGATGTTTATAGAAAACAGCACACTCTGCTCACTGTTTTTAGTGGTTCTCTAGTTTATTTTCTAATGAATGTGATTTTTTTCCCAATCTCTTCAAAATCTCAGTGAATCTGATCATGCAAATAATCAAATGCTGCGTGATTTCTCTGCACATAGTTTTATGTATAAAGTTATGCATTTGCCTACATACCTGTTACATTGGAGCCTGAATATTTACGAAGGGAGTCAGAGAAATGAATTATGCATAGCATAGAGAGATGTCAAACCACAGAAAAAACCTATTAGAAAAAAGAGGCGGGGAAGGGAGGAATATGTTTTTCTCCAGTCTCTTGCAGTTTTAGTAAAGCTGTATGTCAGATACAACATGATAAGAAAACGGTAGAAATGTTAGCTCCTGTTTGAGCACTTGTAATTGTTTCAGTTGTTAGATGCTGTTCTTTGACGGACCTTTCCTGGCATGCATAGAATTACTTAGAATTTGTTTTATGAGTAGTACTACAGAACGCATGTTGTGTTTTCCACTAGTTTGAGAATCACAGGATCAACTTGATTGGAAAAGACCTTGAAGATCATTGAGTCCAGCATGTGACCTAACACCACCCTGTCATCTGAACCATGGCACTGAGCGCCACATCCAGTCTTAAACACCTCCAGGGACAGTGACTCCCTGGTTAGACCATTCCAGTTCCCCATCACTCTTTCTGTGAAGAAATTCTTCCTAATGTCCAGTCTAAACTTCCCTTGGTGTAGCTTAAGACTGTGTCCTCTTGTCCTCTTGCTGTTGCCTGGGAGAAGAGACCAATCCCCACCTGGCTACACCCTCCTTTCAGGCAGTTGTGGAGAGTGACAAGGTCTCCCCTGAGCCTCCTTTTCTCCAGGCCAAACAACCCCAGCTCCCTCAGCTGCTCCTCATAGGACTTGTGCTCCAGACCCTTCCCCAGCTCTGTTGTCCTTCTCTGGATGTGCTCCAGCACCTCAACATCCTTCCTAAACTGAGGGGCCCAGAACTGGGCACAGCACTCAAGGTGCGGCCTCACCAGTGCCGAGTACAGGGGAAGATTGACTTCCCTGGTCCTGCTGGCCACACTATTCCTGACACAGGCCAGGATGCCCTGGGCTTTCTTGGCTGCTTGGGCACACTGCTGGCTTTTGTTCAGTCTGCCACTGTCCCTTTCTGCCTGGCCACTGTCCCGCCACTCTGTCCCCAGCCTGTAGCGCTACAGGGGCCAAAGTGCAGGACCCAGCACTTGGTCTTATTAAACCTCCTGTCATTGGATTTGGCCCATCAGTCCAGCTTGTCCAGGTCTCTCCCAGAGCCCTTCTCCCCTTCAGAAGATCAACACTCTCTTCCAGCTTGCATTACAGATTGTTCTAATTTGCTGTTAAGGTATAGTGCCCCATGGGGGCCGTGTTAAGCTTGCTACCACAATTCAGATGTTGCTATTTGCTAATTTTTATTTCTGACTTTTTTAGTATTTACTGTACAAAATATATATTTAATACTGTTTGTGGACAGAATTTTCTAGAAATATTTGACTGGCAAAAGTGACTTGTAAAAGGAAAACCCATTATTATTATAGTTGCTCCACTGTGTCCCTTTCAAGTTTAGTCCTCAATATTCAGAAATCTGTGCAACCAGGAGAAAGATTGTATGTTGTCAGGTCTTGTCACAAGCAGCTTCTTTTAAGGTAGGACTGTTAAATGATCGTGTAATTGATATAGTCGTACTACCCTCAGTGAAAATAATCTTGTTCAATGGACAGGAGATGCGTTAGAGGAATTCTTTGCTTTAATTTCTTAGAAATCTGCAGGAAGGAACTATTTTTCTTTGCAGTTTTACTTTTCTTCCCCATACATTATGTAAAGCAAAGTTTAATTGTAAAATTGTTGACTGTTAAGGTGCCTGGTTCTGGATACATATGCAATGTGGTTTCCCATATTTACGAAATTTCACAGTTTTTCATGGAAACTGTGTAAAATGCATCATGGAGGATTTGACATTAGGTCAATGCTCAATCAAATTGAGACTAGTTTTTCCAGGAATTGAGCAGCATGTTTCTTCAGAGAGACTGAAATAAAACGCAGACTTTACACCTTTGCAGTATAATATTCCTTATAATCTATCTAAACTTTATTAGCTGTTTCTAAGGTTCTCATTTTGTTCTCTTCACTAATGGTGTAATTTTGAAAGGCACTAGGGTATGGACCCTAAAGGGAAAGTACATTTTAAAATTTTCTTCATATTCCACTCTGGGTAGTACCATCAGTGCTTAAGGCACCTGATGCATCCTCTTCTTTTCACGGTAACATCACAATTTATTTTCATTTTGTTACATCACCACTGGTATACCACAGGAAGTAAATCATGTGGATCATCATCTCTGTAATTTCTAAGTTGTTGAGCTAATCAGTAATTTCTGGTTGCAGGAAATAAATTAACAAAAACTTGAAATTTATATGAGATTTTTAGCTCTAAATCAGGAAAACACATTCCGAGTTGCAGAAATTGCATGTTCTTAAGAGCTCCAGTGTTGCGATTGATATATTCAAGATCTTCCATTAGAATGCAGCCACATCTCACATATTTTTAACTGATTGGAATGGCTCATCTGCCATCAGGTATTTTGTACTTTGATTTAAACAGTATTGGCAACTCCCATATTTATTGATGATGCGTGCCCCTATCTGAACCTCTTGCCTTATAAAAATCATAAATAAAAATCAACCAGCATGTCAGTTTTGGATCTTCATAGTTTTTTGTTTTGTTTTTAATTTTGCATGCAGAAATTAATATTTTGTTATAAAAAAGGTTCTAGTCTAGGACAGCTAGAGTTTGCTATGGCACAACATATTCTTCCTTCCATAAACCAGTAACTCTCAGGATACGTAATGATCCTTCCCAAAAAAACTGCTGTGCATGAACTCCCTGGAAAGTGTTTGCAGAGATCTGTATGTCAGTACTGATGATTTCTCTCAGTCTTTTCTGTAACTGAAATACTGTTTTGAGGTATCAGGAGACTTGCTTCTGTTAACCTGAAACAACAGAGGGTGCTCTTTCATACTGCATACCAAGATGGATATTTCCATAGAACTTAGGTCCTTGCTTTCTCTTAGCTCATTATTTCCATGCTGTTTGCTTGAATATCTCAACATCAAAAGTTGTAAGTCAAATGTGACTGCATTAATGCTTGTGAGTTTTCTGCCCATCCTTCCCAAGTGGCATGGAATGATCAGAGTTACCCTTCTTTTTTTCCTTATACTGAGCTTCAGAATTTCTATAATAGGATACAGTATGCAAGTCTTATTCTTTCACAGTACCAATGGATCCTTTTTGTACCATAAACATTTTATCCAGTCTGCCTATTGGCAGGTGGCTTTTGGGTTTATTGACAGCAAAACCCAATTATACCTTCCTATTTGTCTTGTTGTTCATATTCTCTGAGTAGTTTCTTAAAGAATAGGGTTGGGAGAGCTGGGTTGTGTTCAGACCTCTGTCATGCAATTATTGTAAAGGTAATTCTCTGAAGATTCATTTTTTCCATCTGTAGAATAGGAGGAATGATAATCATGTACCAGCTGTCTTCTGGTGGGCAGAACATTCAAAACTTTCTCTGTTCCCATCATACTCACAGCTCTACTTAAACACGCTGCTTGCAAAGGTCTGTGAAGAATTTTCCACGCTGACTGCTCATCATTCCTGAGAGCCAACGCTGAGGACGTGGAAACCATCTTTAGCACTATCCGTGCTTCTCGGGATAGTGCCCACTTGGAAAGGAGTGAAAAGTAGCAACTGCTGGTTATGCCATATTGGATTAACAGAAAACGTGGGACCATGCAGGCTGTGCTAAGAGGAGAGCGGCAAAGAGAAGCAGATCTGGGAAAGCTCTTGGGATGGGCAAGGTTGCATCTGTACCCAAAATGATTTGCCTTATCTTCTGAAGAGGTGTGATATCCAGCTACCTTGCCATAGTTGCAGTTGCTAATATAAAGACCTGCTTTTCAGTGCTGCTGGTAATAGAAAGGACACAAAATGGTGTGAAATAATTTTTAATTTATTATTTTATTACATAGCACTAGCTAGGGCTTAGTCTTCCTATTGCAGCAAAGGCATTTGAGGAACTCAGCCTTTCTTATTTCTTCCATTACTAGACATCACTGCTAGTTCTTTGTGAGTTTTGTAGGTAATGCGTATAAATGCCCATTCCCAACCTGGAGTGAACTGCTTTGATGTTCACTAGTACTCCAGACTCTTACGAATATCCGTTTATCAAAGAACAGTGATCACCCTTTCTCAGTGACATTTCTAAAGCAGTATGAAATCCAAGGAGTGCTACAGGCATAACAGGCTTTTGGAGTTGAAAAGTGGCTTGTGCTCAGATATAGGGAGTTTGTACTTTTATGAAATTAATGTTTTACAAAACTGAAAATATGAATGTTTACTTTTCCTGGGAGTGGCATTAATTTTGATTCCTGCTGTTTAATGAAAGAAAATGAATGCACACTAGAACGGTTGCAGAAACCATCAAATACAGTATCTCCAAAAGCTAGCTCATTTTCTTAGATATGTTTCTTGAAATAATATGAGAAATTTTACTTTCAAAAACTGAATTTAAAATAGGTTAAGGAAAGATGTTCTAAATGTATTTTGTCTTTCCAAATCTTTCTGTTAATATAGATACAATTAGTACAGACAATATATTTTGTTTGCACCTTTGTCCGAGGAGACTGTTTCATATTTCTCTTGTGTACAGTTGTTATGTTTTGTTTGGTTTCTTAGAAAAATACAATAGAAAGGAAAAAAATATCATGCAATCCAGTATTTGCATGCAAAATTGCATCTTCAAAAGTGCTGTTTGGTGTCTCTTGAAGCTGTGTCCTGTCTGTGTGGACCTAACTTCAAGACAAAGTGCAGTATACTCGTGGCAAAAATATCCCACTGACTTTTTAGAAGGAATGTTTCCAGTGGCTTTTTTTTGCACTCTGATGCAAAACTAGCCACTCTGGTTTACCGGTTTCCCATACGGCAAAATACTGTTTCTTAGAATATGTATGTCTTTAACTTTTTAGTTTCAAACTTATTTTGAAGTACTATAAAACTCAGGAGAGACATTCCTACCTGTAAATCTGTTTCATAGAAATGTTTGATAGATTTAGACTACTATTGCTTGTGATTTTTTTTTTTCTTTAAATATTGCATGTGAGACGAACAATGCAGCCTGGCACGTATTTTAGATCAGTCTACTGTTTTGTGGTGTTTGATCACTTAGGTGCACAATTTTTGATTTGTACACCTGTAAAGTGAGTGTAGCAGCACGTAAGTGACTTAAATGATAAACAGTATAATTAAGCAGTGTTTCTAAAATAAGATTTGACCTTTGTACCTGATGCTGGTTGTTGTAGAAGTACGCAGATATTTTAATCTACAAGTGGAAAATACGTTGATCTAAAATAAATGTTGTGTATTTAACTGTTATGCAGAGATAATGTTAGTGGCAAATAAAATTTATCTTATTTAAATAGCATGCCAAGTTTTGTACTTTGTGGATATGTTTAACATCTGGCATACACCAGTTCACAAATCTAATCTGACAGATTTGATATATAATTGATACATCATATAGGTTGCAAAGCAGATTCAGTTTTAATAGTGCCACTCTTGAAATTAGTATTCGTCAAAAATTACTTTACTGTAGAATAGTTACAAAACAAATAATGTGTTTAAGTCAGCTTGTGTTAGGTGCAGGGGAGAAAAATTACCTTGTTTTCTATGAGTTACTTTGAGAAGTGTATCAAATGTGTGGATTCGTGGTGTGCAAATAATGTTAGGGGATTAGAGGGTATTGAAACAGCAGTACTGTTTAGTACAGCAGTATTATAAAGTCAAAGCTAATTTTTAAATTTCTAACAATGCCTCAATGGAAAATTCAAGGAATTTCAACTATATCTGTCAGTATTTACAGTGTGTCCTGCATAATGTTAAACAATAATAAGGCCTGAAAAACTAGTAGAAAAGCTACTACACAGCCCAGCGTCTTAATTTATCTTAGAATGCTTACCATTTTTGCTTATTTTACCCTTCTATTGATATCCACTTGGCAAGCCTGGGAAGCAAAAAGAAAAAAAAAAAAAAAGAAAAAAAATCGTACATATCCATGATCAAAAATGAGCGCCTGATGGCCTGAAGGTTGAAATAATTATCTCTGGTGGCCGTGCAGATCTCAATGTCAAAGCTAAGAACCACAGGGCAGCAGAATTAAAGCATGAAAACTGGCATGAGCACAGACAACTGCTTGAGGCTCTTTATTACTGTTTGATACAGCAGTTCTTTGTTGGAAATCTTGTTTTTTAGGTTCGAAAGCAACTGTGTGTGTCTAATCTCACATTTTCCTTTATCATCAATTCCATTCCTCTGATATTTACAAAACTAAGCAACATCACATGTGTTTATCACGATTTCTGAATTAGTCTATATGAGGCTTTCTGCTAATCTGCAGATAGGTGGC
>VZRR01012886.1:131914-171914 GCA_013398015.1 Oreocharis arfaki | reverse complement strand
AAAGCTTAAGTATTCATAAAACAAAGAGAATTTGAGAATTATTTTTTTCTAGAGCCCCAAGTGTATCAGGATTTCACATGGTGTTTTTCATCAGTATTTTCAATTTAAAACATATTAACAGAAAGGTTTTTAAGCTGTGTTTTACATATACAAAAGGGTCACAGGAAAAACGTTTGTTACCATGAAGTAGTGTAGCATTCTGTGATTATAGAGTTAATCTGTTTTAAAAGTTTTTGCTATACAATGAGCAATATAAAGTACAATATTTTTATGTTCTTAGGAACTTCCACAGCCATAATTTTACCAACACAGCTGTTTGACCCAGTGACATCACGTTTTGCATATTTCTGCATTTTAATGAGTTAGTCATTTAAAAGGTTACAAAGAAACCATAACTCATAAGTAATTAAATTATTTAGCAGAAGTATAAGAAGGTCTTCTGACATGGGAAGGTCACTGTGGGAAGGAAGGAGCATCAGTGTACTGAATTACACCTGTTTGTTGAAGATAGGTACAGACCAGAAGCTTTACTGTTAGATTACAATTGTCTGTTTTCTCAGGGAATGACTAAATACATGCACATACTAAAAGCAGCTGAATTCTCTGTCATTGAGATAGAGGAATTCTGGTTACAAAACACTAAATGGGAGTTGTCTTTCAAGACTTTGGATAACTTCTGTATTTTACAGAAAGCATTTATGTGCATGATGTGTTTTTCATTTAGAGTACTGAAATACAGACCTACCAAGAGATTGGCATTTAATCTTTTCCCATGGTAGTTTAATACATATAAATTTCTGGAAATGAAAGGTGAAGTATAAGATCTTGGCATCTTGGTTTGCCTTTCTTCAAGCTAAATATATTACAAATCAGAAGAAAACCTGAGCCCATTGAAATATCTGGATTTCAGAAAGAGAAGGTGTTTACAAAGATTTTACACTATTACAAAAGCAAAGGAAGTAAGGTTTATTGTAGAAAAAATTTATTTGCTTTTTTGTGTTGTGTTACATAGAAAATGCACACTTAACGACTATTTGGGGGTATATTCATCGTGAAGTGCTAATGAGAATAATCAAGACATACTGTGACATTTTCAGGGAGGAGGCGAAGTGTCTTGAGAAACGAATTTGCAGTTGAGAACTTTTACTGTCAGCTAATGGGATGCTTGGAAATACCATTGAAACATTAAAAAAATCCTGCAATCCAGCTTTGCATCTGCACCTTATTTACGCATAACTTTCAGTAGGTAACTGATATTCTCTTTGGTTTCCTTATTGATAGATTGATTAGAATGAATAATTACTTGTTATTCATGTGGGCTTTATTAAAATTATTTTATTTACTTTATTTCTGGTTTGTTGCTTTCAAAAAGTTATATATGAATGTAAATAACATTTTCCTTAAAATCTTAGTTCTTGTTACTTGTACTCCTCTGAAGCATTTGAAACTTTTGTTGGAAAAGAGATTAAAATAGTTTTTTGAGGCAGTAGGGGAGAGGATGAACTTTTAGAGTGCAAACTTTAATTACAGAAGGGGTTCCTATAGGATATTTTGAGGACAAACTGGTGGGTTCATTCTTTCACAGGTTGTATGGACCCCAAAGCTGTTTGCGCTTAGTGAAGAAAAGCAGAAGCTGGTTTTACAGCCTGGGCAGTTGTTATGGACAGATTATTTGCAGCCCAGTATCCTGCCTGCATGGCTGGGGTGGATTCAGTCTTCCATTCAGTCTCCAGCAATTTCTCCAAATAGCCCAAATCCCACATCAGGGAGAGGTGGTGGGTCTGATGTTTATTAAACAATGTTTGAAGCAGTAGCTGAACATGAACATAGTTCTTTCTGTTAATTCACAGAATTAAATTAATGCTATAGTATAGTTTCTTGTGTCTCACTTGGCATGAGAAATAATCTTCTGGTGCAAATCCTAGTGAAACTAGTGCTTGTAAAGGCATAGAAGTTCCCTACAAAGAATACAGCAAACAACTGAGGATGTAAAAATCCTTTTAATTCATGGATGTTTTTATTCCGTTTTGACCTTGCGAACAAACAGCATAAAACAGGGTTGCAGATCTAACACATAGACATATTTGGGTTACTAATTATAGAGAAATGTAAAACATTAAATCTTTTCAAAACTTTTCAACAGTAAACTCAAAATGTGGGAACAGCTTTCCTGGTAGGTTTTTGTAGCCTTGAACATTGATTTGTTTAGTATAGCTGCACTAGCACCAAATTAACAAATAGTAAAGTAAGACATAGTCATGGCATGTTTAATAATTTCCAGCATAAAGATTGTGAAATAAGATGAACATAGTTCTGCATGCAAATAGATTTAGACGTAATGCAGTGACGAATTAGAAGGCAGTAACAGAAAGGAAATGAAGAGTTTATTGTTTCTATAGCTCTAATATCCATTAAAAGTTAGTTACACAGCAGGTGGCAGTTTGGAAAAGTGTAAAGTGAATGTTTTGAAATAAATAGCAGCTGGGTGACCTGGGATGTCAGGGCTCTAGACAAGGGTGTGTGTTTGTCAATATATCCTACATGTTTTACAGACTCCTCAGGGACCAGGAGAAGATACAATTTCACCTTTTCTGTGCCAAAACATTTTAATTATATCTTCTTCCAAGTACAGCGGTTCAGTAACCAAGGAGCTGACATTGATGCATGTGTTGATAAAGCTGCAAACATTCAAAATGAGATTAACAAAGATTTTGAGGAAAGGGTGACAGCTAATTTTGTACAGTATTCTGCATCTAATTCAGGTCAGTGTAATGATAGAATATTTTATAACTGCTGTGTCATCTAAAAAGACTTTTATGATGCTTCGTGTGTTTGAAGATTTGTGTATATGAAAATACAGTTCTTTATACATTGTTCAAGCAGGTTATAACTTCTTTATTGAACATCTATTGGGTGTAGCTGAAAAAAAGAAAAAACTTAAGCATTTAGAAGCAATTTCACATATCCATCTGCATTAATCACAGAAATAAGTTCCTTTTGTCTAATTCACCTTCAAAATACTGACTTCAGATGTGAAATGGAAGCAAAACTACCACTCACATTTTGTGGTGTCGCTTAATATTTGCAAAAAAAATGGATGGAATGTTATAGTAAGTGTATTTAAATAATCAGACTGTAGTTTCTTTGTATTATGTGCAATCTTTTGAGAACATCTCAGTGTATTTCTGCCCTGTTCTCCTCCTTGTTTGAAGGTAGCTCACATTCTTCCACTTTTCTTTTTGTTTGCGAAATTTTCTCCTCTTTTTTATCCACTCAGTTCTCCATCTGCTTTCACTTTTGTTTGCTTGGGCCGTCTCTCATCCCAACTTGATAATGAGGAATGCAGTGTGACCCTGACCTCTATCAGCCCATGCATGACCTTCTGACTCGCCCACATAACCTTTGACCTTCTCTTTGACAGCTTGATTAATTACCCTGTGTTATGATTTATGAGTAAGTGCTATGTAAAAATAATAGACAACAGGTGGTCCTCTAAAATCTTTTTGTGGCACGTTTTCTTTTCCTGCCTAACCTGATGAGCTGTTTTAAGTTTGGAACTTAGTGGGACAAAGTGTGTTTGGCAGAAGTATGGCATTTTTACACACTTGGACACAGTGTTGGAATTCAGGCAGCTGAGGTATATCTGGGGTGGAAATATCGCAGTGTTAGCAGGGTGCAGTTGCCAAAATGTACATTGGGTGGAAACAGAAAGCGGAATCAACTGACATTTCAGGCGTTTCAGTCACAGGTCACGTCTTGAGAAAATTGCTCAAATAATGGAGGGGGCATTTTTCAAGCTGAGCTGCATCTCCAACAGCTATGTTTACTTTAACGCTTCACTAGTGACTTCTGATTGGTTGTCATGACCTCATCCTGCTGTTGCACCTACAGTGTTGGTAGTGACATAGATGTACCCTTCTCACAGTAAAGATGGGAAATGAACAGAGCATACTTCTTTCAGAAAGATGAATGGACATTGCTGTGTCTGTTTTAACCACAGGCAGGTTTAAGAGCAGTGTGCTTTGAGTTTCATTTCCCCAAGGAATTAATTCTGGTCTTGCTGCCGACCATCCAAATAGAAACCTGAACTTGAAAATTCAGGTTGATCAAACTTAGGAGAATGATCTCTTTCAGATCCTTGCTCACAGTCCAAAAAGATAGTTACATAAGTCAAAAGATACCTCTCCAGCTCTGACCTCTCTTGTCACATACGGTGTCCCACCCTGGTGGATTAATATGCAGATCTGAATGGTCTCAGCTCATTATTCATGTGCCAGGCAGGGGAAATTTCAAAAGATTTGGAATTTACCTCAAATACTTTGAAGTTCTTTCTTTTAACCTTACCCTTGAACTTCCAGTAAGAGGCAGAAAGTACTGCCCCATTTCTGGCTCATGTATTACAATGGAAAAGGCCCTTCTACATTGCTCTCTCTTAGTAGTAAAGGTATTGTAACTGAGATTCATGATTCATTCCAACTCTTGGCTTTGTAAGCCTGCTTTTCCTTTCGTCATCACAATCCTCTTCCTCCAGAAGCAGCATCCTGGAGAATGGTAGGAGTTACTGTAGATTGAATTTTACCTACCTTGAAGCATTACCATGTAGGGGGAAGAGATGTTAATTTGGTGCTTTTGTCTGAGAGAGAAACTGTAATTTTGTAGATTAGAGACTGGGCATTCTATTTGTCAGTGTCTGTCCTAATTATAAGGTCTTATCACAGGTACATTGATGGCTGAAGATTGATGGGGATGGGGCGGGGGGGATAGTTGTCCTTAAAGCTTAGCATTTTACCATGAGAAAACTTTTTAGAGAGTGGTTTCCCTTTCTGTGTACAATGGACACACAGGAGAAAACAATTACATTGAAAACTACTATTATTACGTTGAAAACTTACCTAATGTTTGCATACTACCTAATACTACTGAGGGTGGCAAGATTTAGAAACCCTCTTACATGACTGGTACTTACTTAAGTCATAGGTCACTATGTTTTAATAATGATGTAAGTTCATCCTGGTTGAAATTGGTATTTTTAATGACGTTGTTTAGTATAGCTGCACCAGCACCAAATTAACAAATAACAAAGTTATACATAGTAATGGCACATTTAATACTTTCCAGCACAAAGATACTGTATATGGTCAAAAAAGATTAATACAATCCTGCATGTAAAAAGGTATTACTGAATATGGCTTTCATTTTAAAGGGTGGTTTTAATGAATGTGATTTTTGTCTATGTTAACAGTTATGCCAAAGACTGTGTCTTGTCTGGTATTAAAGTTTGCTAAGGGCCTTTTTTTGAGATATTAGTGATCTTGTGTTCTGAGTTTTGCATTGACTTGCACTCTTCTCAAATTCACTGCATTAGAGCTCCACCTTTTTTTTCATTTTCTGATTGCATTAAACTTCAATGGTACAGCTACGCCCACATAAACTACATTTTAAAAAAATTAATTGGAGTTAAAAGCCACATTGTTTACACTGATGTTATTTAGATCAGAGTATTTCTTTTCAGTAGCAAATGCTCAGATAAAGGCCAAATGAGAGAGGTTGTAATTTGGTGTATTTTACCAGTCATTTTGTTTTTCCATGTTGATTTTTATATGTTACTCTCAAATCTTCTTTCTGGTGCCATTGTTTTCATCTTGAAATTTGGGATGCAGAAGTACAAGGGAAAGGGAGATACATCATATCATGTAAGCAAAACAGTTCAAAAAGAGATTACTTTCCGAAGAGGAAGACTTAGGCTTTCCCGTAGTTGAGGGGGAAAAAAATCTTAGCTTAGTTATTACTTAATTATTTCAGTTCTGCTGAGAGGAAAGGCCTGCTATCTGGGAGAAATTGTAAAAAAATATAAAGGGAGTCATGTTACAGTGCTTAAAATATATTTAATAAAAATCCTTTAATTGATTCATAAAATAGTGGATTTAAAAATAGAATCATATTTCACCTGTTGATATCTATGTGAAAAATTGACATTGTGTCCTCATAAAATGGGACAAATGAGTCATGTAATTTTAAGTTACATAATCAATAACTTAGACAAATTCTACTTCTTTGATGATTCGTGTGTCTGTTTTGTGATCAGGTTAAAGTGGACAGTGTTTCAAATCCCTGTAGCACTTGTAGATCTGTAATGAACACATGAATTTTGCATTTCACATTGTATAGAAAGCAAAACAAATCTATACATGGAATGTCTCTGCTCAAAACAAGCAGGTCAAGAAGATGAAGAGCCCCAAATTCTAGCCTGCCAAGTACTGCAAAAACTGGCAGTTGCAAGCTCAAAAACTGTCCTTTCATCTGAGACGTACAGTTTAGGAATGTTTGTAAGCCGTGTTCTTCTCCATGATGAATTTTGGGCTTCGAAATTTTCCAAGCTGGAAAGTTCGTGTGTTCATGGTACAGCATTATGCATTAATACAGCCAGGCATGGCATGGATATATTTTAAAATTCGTCTTTCATTTTGTATTTTCTTTTGCCCTTTCCCTATTGTTTATTTATATATTTGCCTGCTTGTTTGTATTTATCCTAGTTGAATTCATGGCAGGCAGGGCAGGGGAATCATGTGACAGGAGACCCGTTATGGTGCTGCATCTAACAGGGAGATTTTCTTGTTAGATGAACAAGAAAATTTTCTCTTTGGCCTGTTGTGATCTTTTTTGACTATGTCACTTATGCCAGAGGTAGTATCCTGAATGCCTCTATTTCACCCTGTTTAGCAGAGTGCAACTATGCCCTTTAACTTGGTTTTTGGTGGGAGGAGAAGCTACAGCAGATGTTTGAGAAGGGCACAAGGACGAGGGGTAGGAACTCCCTTCAGATGTGATTTTGATAACTAGTCGAGTGTGTCCAACTGTAGAAAATCACTGAGTGACAATCTGTCTACCTGACAGTGGCCACAATGAACTACAAGGTTTGTGAATAGCTCTACAGATTAGAATACAGCAAGCCCAAATAAAGTATCTTTTGTTGGGGTGGAGTTGGTTTGCTCTGGGCAGCTAGGTATGGGGGACTTCTTTTGATCCTCGTGCCTGGACCAAGTGCAAAATGAAGCACCAAGTGAAAAGCGGGAATAAAGCTGTTCTGTTAGATAATTAATATAGATGTTTCCAAAAAGTAAGTCTTCATTAAAATTCACTTCTAAAGGATAGCTTGATTTTGCCTGGGAACCCACGTTAACTTTAAGGACACGTCTGTTAAATGCATGTGCTTCTCTTTTTTCCCTTCATTTGCCAGTGTATCTTCCACAAATATTACGATTTTTTGTGTGATATGCCATCATTTAAAAATCAAAAAATTTGATTGGCTGATTTATTCAAGATTTATTTCTCATTCATAAATTCACATTTTTTCAACCAGGTTATTTCCTGAGGCACAAAAATATACTTTATATGCTCGAAAGCATCCTGCAGGTTGCAAATTTGCTCTGGGTTTGTTGCATATACAATATGATCCTAGTGAACTTTGACAGCAGGTTTAAAGATGCACTAAAAAGTCAGACCCACCATAAAGAGTTGACTTGTTAGCAATGACCACTGAATCAGTTTTGGTATTGATTCATTTTAACTGCTGCATGGTATACTTATTGTCAGCTAGACAAAAAGTTATACTATTTTAAAATGTGGTGAATAATTTTCACATGCTTTCTTTAATACATCTACCTTTATATATAAAATCTCTAATCCTTTTTACTTTAAAGGTTTTTACTGACGGGGCATAAAGCTTTTTATTCATTATTATGTAGAGTTCTTAAAGCAACATTTTGCTTTTAGTTCCTGTATTGTTATCTGAAAAAGTCATATAAAGTGCTTATGAATAAAACAACATATTAAATTATTTTAAAGGTAAAACAGGCAACTTTTCTGACACTGAGGGATGTATATGAGCATAAGTACATGCACAGATACATACTCACACATCAATATCCCTTAAATGACAGAATATTCTTAAAAACCCTTCTATAAATGTTCTGTGAAGTTGCTGAAATAAATAAAAAAGTTCTAAAGAGCTTTAAAGTAAATGCGAAGCATTTTCAAGTATTAAATCTCCCTTTTCACATTTCTTCTTGTTTGTGTGTGTGTGTGTTACTCTCTTCTAAAACAGGAAGGCTATGGAGTAATAGTTCTGAATCCCAATGAGAACTATATTGAAGTTGAGAAGACAAAAGCCCAAATACAGCTGTCTTCTGATACATCAGATGAACCTGCAGAAAAGAGGGAAAGAAAAGATAAACAGAAGGAAACAAAGAAGCGACGCGACTTCTACGAAAAGTATCGAAATCCACAAAAAGAAAAAGAAACTATGCAGATCTATATTAGAGTAAGTTTCTTTTGGTTTTGTTTGCCCTTCTTTATTTATGCATACATATGTTTACTGCCTATATTGGCTAATAAATAGCATGCTTTGTTAAAAACAAATACATTGCTGGGATGGCGTTCAAGAGTTTATACAGAGTTCCTGGCTCTTTATTCTATTTGTATTTTTGGTCATTTATTGATTGTGATGTTTTGGAAGTGTTACAAAACTTTTCTTTTAATTTCAAAGGGAAACTTCAAATAAACCCCGGAGGAACTCACTGGTATTATCAAGGAAGAAATTATTTAAGAAAGACTTAGTAAAAATGATTTTATAAACAGAGGTGTTCATAAGAAAAACTTTGTAGTGAAGCTTAGGCAACATACTAGCTTCACATGTCATGTGTGCATTTATTGTATTATATTGGGGAGGCAGTAGTTACAGCCTGATAGTTTTTTATCACCTGCCAAATTAATAATGTATTGTGGAAAACACCAGTGTTCTTCTTGTGTGGTAGCAAATTTACCCTGTAATGTATTGTTTTTATATGAGCAGCCATCCATTGTGTTTGAGCTGAACTTCTGAAGGCAGATAAAGGAGGAAACTTGCTAATATATTAATAAATATTTAAGCTAGAATAATTTGAGAACGGTATGATGAAGAAACTCTGTCCCTTGCCCTTTTCTGACTCAGTGAACCTTTGCACTTTGTAATGCTACCAGCATGGGATCATTATAACAGTGCTACCCGAGGATTTCTAATTCTGCAGGGGGCACAAACAATATTATTTGCGCATTGGCACATTCCGCTTCATATACATACTATGTATTATACATTCCAGACTGAGTCATACAATTTCCAAACCCCTTATTGTGAAAGTTAGCGTTTTTATTCAACAGTAAAGCATGTCAGAAACTCCACAGTGAAGGTAAAACAGTAAAAATGTATGCCTTTCTGGTGTGAAACAGAGAAGAATCCAGCATGATACATGTTAGAATCATCTTAAATTCTAATATACCCCTATTAATTTTTTTTTAGCATAACAATTTTTGTAGAAGGAATCTTAACTGTGCTGAGTAGTTAAAAGGGTTAGTAACTTGGATACAATATTGTCACTAATACCATAAATATTTACAGTGTCATTTGAGAAATATCTGAGTATGGGAAACAAAAGAATGCATATATATATTCAAAGTCACCAACAAGGCACTGTGCTGCTTTTTTAAGAGATGCTATTCTGCCCACTAGCCAAACCCTTCTTCTTAAGGGGGGCAGCCAGTCTTGACTTAAGGTCCGTGAGAATCCAGTGGACAGTGTTGCTGTATTGTCTGAAAAGAAGTTTAGTCAGCATGCAGGTTCAGTGTTCCCTTGTTGAAAGTGAACTTTTTATTCATAACCTTTTTAGCAATTCTACCTTCTCATGACTCTTGCCTGATGAGGCATGAAATTTTGCTTCAGGAGGTTTGATCTCCCAAAATATAAAATACATGATTCCATCCCATTTTCCTTTCTGCACAGCTCCATGGCTTAAATATGACTGTTGATGTTAGCTTTATTTGATTTTCTTCAAATCAAGGAAGGAGTAGTATATGTTTTAGTGAAAGTGTGGTTGGTGGTCTACTTCTCCTGGCCAGTTAATTGAAATTGGGTTTTCTGATGAGGTTGGTGTTGTATTCTGAAATAATGATTTTGGGTTTGTTTTTTTTTTTTAGTGGACTCTAGTACAGATAGTTTTTTGAAACAAAGAAAAACATACTTGCTTTAGTGTATTGCAGGACAGATCAATGCAATTTCCTTGCTTCTCAGTTTTTGAGACAAAACTGGACCATCGGTAGGGTTCCATTTACTCTGTTGGTCAGAAGTGCTAAGTCTGTAGGAGCTGCAAGAGGTGCAATGCCATATTTGCAATTTTCTTGCCTCCCATGCTTGAGTCTTCAGGATTGCTCTCAGCCTGCACCCAGGGACTTGCCCCCACAGGCTGCTGTGGGAACAGTGTTGGTGCTGGTTTGCAGTGATCTCAAAGGGCAATTCAGATGCAATCTTTACTTACTGTATAGTATAGCATATATTTGACTCACTAGGCTCTTAAAATAAAACATGCTGTCACTCAGCAGAGATATTTAAAGATGGTATATGATTTGTAATGATCTCATCAAAGAATTTTGAAAAACCTGAGCGGGCCTTATGTCATCTTTGCTAAGTAGGAAGAAGTGGTACGGATAGACTAAACGAAAAATTTCCTCACAGGAAGGCTTTAACTTCATCTAACATTGAAGGGAAGTATGGTTGTGTGAAATATGCTGGAAAAATTGTTTCAGACTGTTAAGCAGCAGGAATAAATATCCTCAGTTATGTTCTCATAGGGTCACTGAGATCTGTTGTGATCCGATGAGAAAGTGCCTTTTGAACAAATTAAAGCTATCTGGTTGATGCTCCCACTTGAGCAGATAGATTTTTCAGGAGTTGGACAATTAGAATTCTTTTTTGGTAATTATTTTAAGTATTTTCTTTATTTTCATAGGAAAAAAAATAGCTGGGGTATTCAAGAATATGTAAAAGCAGAGTCTTAAAATGCAAAATATCAAACTGCACTGTATTTTTGTACAAAATGAGTATAAATAAGAACGACTATGGCAGTGTGTAGTGCATTAAGCATAGTGCTTTTGAAAGATCAAAGTACTTACTGTTTCATGCTGGAAGTTTCCTTAACTATGAAATAATGTACTTTCTGGCAAACATTATGGCTTGTTAAAGGAACTGATTTGGTCTGGGTAGTAAACATCATGTCAAACATTATGGCAGGAAAACCTGCTTAATATGTTTTGTAATAAGACAGATTTTTTTGTTCTTGAAAACATCTGCCAACTGAATTCACAAGTGAAGACAGAAAATGTCATCAATTCTGTAACATTCTTGTAAACTTGATTTCGATTTTAGCAATGCAAACCAAGAAAAAAACTTTTTGATAATCAGCATTGACTATAATACTTTTATAGAATGATTAAACACAGGCATTTTACTTTTATATAATGTGTTAATGAATGCATATGAATTTTAATACTCTTACTGTTCAGATTTTAACAAGCATATTGACAGATCATTTAAAAGCATCTGGTTTCTAATGTGTTGAATGGAGGATTGAGTAAAATAGCTAAATATGTACATACATCCCTTTAAAAAACATATTTCTATCCTTCGTTAAATATATTACCATTTTTTCTTAGACCACCAGAGGCTGCTCTGTACATATGGGCTAGTGCTTTCTTCCCAGAAACTTATTACCCTAGCCAGCCTTCATTTGTTACTGAAGTAAACTGAGAATTTGTTGGTCTCTAACCTTTTTCCATGGAAACAGATCATACAGGTTTAAATGTGACATGATCATTACTTCCATTCGCAGCCATCTCCCATTCCCTAAAGATTTTCACCCTGGCAGTGCCTTTTCTATGTTAGAAGATAGTTAAAAATGTAAATGGGTATTTTCCCCCTTCTAAACTGCATTCGCCACATAAACAAGTATACCAAGTGGATTCTGAAATGTTATTAAGGAGAAAATATAAACTGAGTCATTTTATAGGAGTAGTAATTTGCAATAATGTTGTTGCCCCAACAGTTGAATGATATCAAAGAGGCAACCAAGGAAGAAGTAGGAAGGATCACTTTTATCAGACCAACTAATGGGGTCAGGTTTTGTGGACAAAAGGGATAAGCCTTTCCAAAGCCTGTATGCTAGGAATTTTGTCCTTTTTTCTCCCCACTGAGCTTATCTGCTTGAATAATTCTTATTGCAAATATTATTTTTACTATAGCACAGTCTATAACAGCGCCATTTCTATTAACAGCATATTAATGAAATTAATTTTGGATGTAATATACTTTTCATAAATAATTTTTCCTATCTTCTATGAGAGATTAAATAGGAAAAGATCATGTGCAACCAGTTAATTTGTTTTACTAAAAATGGATACATCTGGATAATTTGTGCCAGTATTTAGGAAAAAGTGGTAAAAGGCAGTTGTTTTAATATACAGTTAAATAATCAATGGCTGCTGGCATACAGGAAGTCCTGGCAAGCGTGGAAGCACAGTTGTGCCATTTCTGCTCGTTGTTCAGTGTGGCCGACACAAAGCGTAGCCTGACTGAAGGTCACGGCAGAGTGTCCGCTTGTGTGGGATGACCTTTCAGTGCCATGGATTTATTTCACATTGAAGATGGAGCCATTTCCCGACGTAGCTGCAGTCCCACCAGCTGCTGGTTTCACCCTGTGGCCATCTCTGGGCCAATGACCTACCCTCTGACTTGGCAAGGTGCGCGCCTGCTTTTGTCCGAAGCCTGTGTGACTACATTAGCCTGCTGCTGAGACAAAGCTAATAAGCCCTTTATTCCACCAGGGGAGACAAAATGACAAGCTCTAGGCAAACAGCTCCTGAGAGGTAAGGGACATGTTCAACACAGAGAATGTCTGTGCCAGACATGAGCATCAGGACTTCAACCTCTAGAGCCTCACGCTGATGTTTTTTTCCCCTTCTACAACAAACAATGCCTGTTTTGTTTCCCCTTTTACAGCTGCCAGCATTACTTTATATATACCTCTGAAATAACACATGGTTTTACTCTGCCTGCTTTTAAGGCCTGTTAGTTCCTTATGTTCTTGAGAAATCTCCTTCACTTGTAAGCAACAGCAAAATCGTGCTGATAGTAAAAAGCTCATGAGAACTGCCTAGAAACTACCATGGTGTTATTCTTGCCCCATGTACTGCTGGGCACTGTGCATTCAGACCTGAGAAGACACTGCAGTTCAGGTGCTGGAACATAAATGCGTAGTGACATTCTAAATACTCCAGGAACACCTGGAGAGATCTGGTCTTGCAGAACTTGTGCCACTAGAGACCTTTACCACTGTGGGGCAGGAGCTGGAAGTTAAACATCTACCATGACACTTAGCACCTGCAGGTAGGCTTCCACATCATTCCTGAAAGGTTAGATAAGCTTTAAATTCCTGTAGTAATTTCTATAAATCAGGAAAAATATGTATATGTCATGTTTCATTCTATAGATACTACAATGAACAGGCATCTTACATTAAATGGGTAAACTATTGAGAGTTTAAACTAAAGTAGTGTTCAATAATTTATGCATAAGTTATTTAGCATGAGCAGTTAACTTAGATATTTTTAAAATCCTGCAATTATAAAGGTTTCTTATGGTAAGTTTTGTGTCTACTAATCTTGAAAAGTTTTATTTATCTTCTTTTCCTTGA
Source organism: Oreocharis arfaki (assembly GCA_013398015.1). Classification (NCBI taxonomy): domain Eukaryota; kingdom Metazoa; phylum Chordata; class Aves; order Passeriformes; family Paramythiidae; genus Oreocharis; species Oreocharis arfaki. The sequence goes on along the minus strand of VZRR01012886.1, from coordinate 158,358 downwards.
GCGATTGAGAAATCAGAGACACACATAGTCACTGAAAGGAAGTGCTGTATCTCTTCAAGAACACCATTGGCTCTTCTCTCTACTATATTGTCTCTTTGTTCTACATTTCACAAGTATGGTTTAATCAAAGAAAAAGAATAAATCAGGACCATCTGGCTTTGGTGTCTTTCAGACATTCATTACATGATGCCAATAAGGTGTCCATTGTTAGATCCAGCTCCTGAAATGTGAGGCAAGCCATGTAGGTTTCCAAAAGAAAGAACCAGCTTGCATCTCTCCTCCCACCACAACCTGTATGGTTCTCCCATGGTGCTAGAAAAGACTCTCGCTTACATGCCAAAGGAGTCTTCCTTTCAGATGGTATTCAGGCTTATAAACCTGGCCAGTTTGCGAGGTAGTGGTGAAGAAAACTGGCTCAGCAGAATGCGGACATACTTGTTGAAGGCAAAAGTGAATAAATTCATTCAAAAATCTTGTACTCTAATATTGCCTGGTTTTGGTTTTAGAGTGACTGCAGTGAAAGACTGCAAAGACCTTGTAGATCTTCTGGTCCAGTGCAGATTACTCTCTGCAAGTATCCTTTATCATTTATCTAACAGGAAAAAAGGATTTTAGCTGATACGCAAAGACGAGGATTACAGTCTCTAACCTACTGCACACAGTTGCATGTTTTGATACTAGATTTCAATGTGTTTGGGAAAATTGGCAGAAAGAATTTAGCAGAGGCTGAAGTGGCAACATGCACCTTTTTGTAAAACTCTAAAGTTCTTCACGTGTTTTTTTTCCTTGGGAACCAGTCAGCCATAAGACCCTTGATATAGTGAGAGATGATAAAAATTAATTTCTGAGATAAATATTTGTAGCTGTCTTAAGCTGAATGGCGTTACTGCAAAATAACCCATTTCTATGGAGACATACCACCCCACTGAACCCCTCTAGAAATATTTATGTGTTTTGGATAGGAGGGTATGAGGGCTGTACTGCAGTGCATGGGGGTCAGAAAATCATTTGTGGAGTCTAGGAACTGAATGTCAGCAGACAGGGAACTGGGGTACAGGATGCACAGTAAGTTCAAGGATGTTTTCACCTCATCTGTTACAGAAAACAAAGTGTAAATTCAGGAAAAAATATGAAGGGAAAAAAACCCCCTAGCTTTTGGTATTAAGATAAATCTGGTGGTTCCTGTGTAGGCTGCTTGGCTGCCTGCAGCAGTGACGGCTGCCAGAGGAGCTAGAAATAGTGGAGGAAGCAGAGGCATGGAACAATGCGGAATAAGCTGCCCAGGAAGAAATGTTGGTTCTACCCTGCAATTCATAGGAGGCTGAAATTTGAAAAATTAAGTATTATAGCGAGTAATTAATTTAATTTTAAAATCCTTACAAGGTAAGGATTTTACTAACCAAAATCCTTACTTTTTGTGAATTTATATACTGTGTGATGTTATTTTGAATTATTTATGTCTTTGAAGAACTAGGCTGATTTTTTTAATCAGCTTGTTGTCATGACTCTGCAGGCAAAAAAATATACCTTATTGTGAGTTCTTAGGAGAACCGTCCTCTTGTTCTTGCTATGCCTTAGTGAATTCCATATCAGATCGTGACTCCCCAAGAACTAGGTTTTACCAGCTTCAGAGCTGTGAACTTCATTTCCATAGGATCCAGGCAGAAGTCATTAATAAAGTAGTCTGGTTTACAATTATCTCCAGCCATTAACTTATCTAAATTTTGAGAAATCCTCCCATTCCTATCTCAGCTGAATCTTTTTTTTAATCTCTATCTCTCTGCCTAAAAGTGGAGGCTAAACTGATTAAAAATGGTTTTGTCTTTTGTGGTCGGTGGTGTTGGTAGCAGGTTTTCTCCCCTGAATGCTGTTCAGACACATTGTTCTACACTTTCATTGTTTAACAGTTCATTCTCATTCTCTTTCTCTGTCTTTTTTGATCAGAGCTTGGCAAGAATGAATTTGTCAATACCTAGTGAGGTATATTTTCTATGTTTTCAAGTAAAACTTGAATTTTTGTTTGTTTTCCCAATAGATGGCACTGCTTGGAGAGAAACTACTAAATAAAGTGAGATTGATGTGCATTTAGACTTACCAAGAGTTGTGTATGTTGAGGAGACCGAAGATTTTCTGGGCTCTTAAGCAGCAGTTTAAGATCTTCTTGTCTGGTACTTCTAGCAAAAGCATGGAGAGAGAGAAAAGTATCGTACGAGTACACGTGCAAGTGTGTGCACACAAGCACTACCTACACCAAAGCATACAAAAGCTACTCACATTCTTGCATGTTTGGCATCCTGTAAATTGCGTAAGGTGGCCTCTGGCGTAATGTGGGCTATGACAGATGTAGGATACATGAGACTGGAAAGTTTTCTTTTTCCCAAAAGCAAAGATTTAATCAGTGTATCCATCTATATAGTACAGCAAAGAATTAAAATATATTTCGTTCAGGCTATACAGCTGGTACTTCATAAGCATCTGCAGTGGTTTTGTTCTTTTGGACTGGTGTTTCCTTCCAGATGTTTCTTCATTCCTATCTCCTATCTTTTCCACCTGCTGTGCAACTGAATAATCTGATTTCATGGATCTTGCCAGTTCGTCTATGTCATGTGAAAGTGGGCAATTATCACTTAACTGTGTCACAACCACTCTGTTCTCAGCCTGGGAAAAGAGAAGCTTTAATTGCATGTAGATGTTAAGATGACAAATATTTATTTCTTTTGAGATCTGGTTTGCTGCGGAATTCTTTAGAAGTTATCAAATAAAGTAATGAAGAAATTTAGCAAAGGTTAGACTGCCTAAGTAATTTTGAAAGAGTTCTAGGTTCTACAATTAATTTTGTGGCGTTACCCTTTAATACATCACTGCCCTCACACATTCCACTTTGTAGGACACCGCTCTACTTCTCTAGCTACTCCGCTTTTCCTGTTTGAGAAATGAACAAACACATTTGATGACAGGATTGTGTTATTTACCATTCGTCCCTTGCACTGTTGCCAAACAAAGGTAAGCTTATATATAATGACGGTTGATTATCTTTATATTCCTTGCTAGTGAAGATTGTGTGTGAAGTTCTCCTCAATGGGTTATTGTCAAGGTTTCAGATGCTGCATGCTGCTCTGACTGCATGCCGGCTCTGACTGCATTGCCTTAAGTGAGCAAATGAGTTATGGCTGTGATAGATCTTAAAATAATAGCATTTGATTTGATCATGGAGACCGTTTGCCTTAAATACCTTTCAGCTGCTTGTTGCAGTGCTTGGTGTTGCTTAGCTGCTGCAGCTTTCCCTGGGAGCACAGCGGGGGCTCCTTGGGACAAGGCAGGGATTCTCTGCCCTCCTGCAGTCCATCTCGGACGCCCCGCACCGCTGCTCCAGCTGCCAGCCTGCAACTTCAGTGATGGCAAAGGAGGTGAGAAGGCTCTCCTCATGGCACTGCAAAGGTCTTTATTCCATGCTGACTCCCCAAAGCCTGGGGCCAGCACGCGGGCTGGCCCCCAAAGGCAGAGGAGAGGAGCTGTTGGCAGGCTGCTCCCAGGGGCAGAGAGCGAGAGAGAGAGAGTCACATGGCTTGGAGCCTCAGTTTACCCGGGTACCAGGGGGGTGGGGAGAGCACATGGGCAAATGGTTTCAGGACACAGGGGTGGTACATGGGCGGAGTTGGGATACGGGAACCAATAGGGAGAACTCGAGGAGTGGCCAGGACTAGGGGGAGGGGAAGGAGGGAGACCCCATGGAGAGGGCAGGAAGTGATCAGTAAGAGGGGGTGCAGCGCCACAGCTGCTGTTTGCTGTTAGTTCATTATGTTCTTTTACCATTTCCTTTCCCTTTCGGTTTTGAACTACTCTAGCTGATTTACTGAGTTTGGCTGACACATAAATTGATTTTTCTCTAATTGGGCACCAAACAGTGTCATCACTGGAGCAGAAGTTGAGATACTGTTGCTATTCAGTTATGGTGGTGGTAAATAACCATGACATCATTTTCTAACAGCACCATGAATAAAGCTGTTTCTGCCCAAAGATAAAGTGGCCAAGCAGAGTTCAGCTTTGCTAGACTAGCAAAGACACATGGCAAAAGATGACCACTGCCTCAGTTGTATTGTGGGTCCACAAGAGCATGCACAAGTTGGAAAGAAAATGTTACGGCATGGAAGTAACGTAAATTATTTCATGTCCGAAGTGCTGTAATCATCTTCAGGACTTCTCTGGAGGGTGTGCAAAGTCACTCTTCCTCAAGTGCCTTTGAATCAAAGTTTGGGGAGCTTTCACAGTATACGTTTCTACACTTCTGTCACACCAGAACTACAGAGCTCCCTCTCTCTTGCTTTTGTTGGAAAGTATGAGGTACAGCAGTTATGACCAGTCCTGGCTGAAAGTGCTTTGAGCATAGTTTTGGACTAGATGACCCTCAGAGGTTCTGTCCAGCTGATGTAGTTCAGTGATTTGACATTACTAAGTTTCACCTCAGCCCTCAAAGAAGTATTTTATCTGTGGGTAGACTTTGTGGACATTGTGAAGAGAGGCAAATTTCACTGTCTCAGAACATTTAGCACTACTGAGGCTGTGACTGGCCATCCACAAGAAGAGGGGGAGGTGATTTAGATCAGGAAGCTTACTGAGCTATCAGCATGGTTAAAACAATGTGGTGTTGCACAAGTAGTGCTACAGAAATGCATCTTGAAAGATACAAACCCCTACACACAGGCACTGATATTTCTTGGCATTTTTAACACTGGGGTGTTGAGCAAATATTCATGATTTTTTCAGAGATCAGGAATTTCCCCAAGACAGAACATTATCTTGAATTTGCTGAAGGACCTTCAAGCAGAGTATCAGCAGGAATTTTTTTCACAGATGTTGTCCAGATGTTATTAGTATGACCATTCTGGAATAATGGGAAGGATACAAGTACTGCCCACATCCTTCCTACTTCCTCTCCTTTGTTGTATCTTCATCAGGATTTTGTCTACATTGTTAATTTGAGTCCACAAGATTTCATTTTAAGCTATAAAGCAGTTCTTGAGTTTCAGAAAGAGTAAAAACATCCTGTGACATTTAAATTGATTATTTACTATGTGTGTGTTTAGAAGTGGATAGACATGACAGAATTAAAAAGGCTGTACTTTATTAAAGCATTAGCAAACAGTGGTTTAGTTAAGACTGTGCACAACTACTTCTTGGAAGACTTTGTCTAGACTGCTTTTTTCAAGGTGAGACCCAAATCTTAGCAGCAGGCCAGTGCATTACCTACAGATTGCCTTTAAGGCCCTGCACAGAAACCTTGCTTCTCTACATCTCTTATACCTGTTCATGAAGAGTTACAAATTATTTAAGAAAACTGTCCAGTTCTGTGTGAATGCTGCCACCTCCGAACAAGTCCATGCTGTCTGGTAGTCAGTTTGGGTATTTGGTCATTGTACTAGGATACACTGAACAGGATCACAGTAAGCAGGATTTCCAGGATGTCTGGTACCTGGCAGCTGGGAGTTCTTACCACTCATTTTCATCTTTTATTGCTAAACAAGATTTAAGGTTTAGAATACGTTAGTATAGAAACATTTGCTCTAATAGAGCTGACAACAAACATAGAAAAATACGTTAAACAAAGATTGTTAAACAGTGTTCTGCTGCTTATTTTAAGAGCTCTTAGAGCTCTTCCAGAATCTCAGTTAGCCTGAAGATCTGGTTAATCAGCTCCTACAGGGCAACCAGGACTAGAGGCAAGTTACCCAGAGACTTACTGGGGTTACAGCTTTTCTGCTGACATCATTAAGGAGAGATCCTGCAGTTGCCCAGGTCCACTCTTCTGCCTAGTCTTTTTCTTCTGCGGTGCAGGATGTAGTCTGTCCTGCTTCTCTTTTCCTTTTATCCAGGGGACTTCTGTTAGGATTGTTGTCTGTTTTCATCCTGATGTAATGGTTTTTAGCAAACTCAGACTTGAGACGATAAATGTTAAAGGACTAATCTGTTAAGATGGATAATACGTGTGCATCATGATACAGAGAAGTTCAACAAAAGGAACTAAAAGAACAGAAAATTTTTTCATTAAATCACGAAAAGATCCATGTCTCCGAAACAAAGTGATGGTTTGAATAGGGGAAGGCTGCAGATGTTCAGTCCACTTAATCTTTGTCTTAAAGTACACCAGAAAAATGGTGTTTTCTACTATTGAATTAGCATGGCGTCAAGGACCATTTATAACAGTAACAGAAGTGACATCCTTGAGATTTTTTGAGGGTTTATTTTTCTTACCCCCCACAGCAGCATAGATGTAGATTACATATTTTATATAAGATACATATTCTCCGGATCTTCAGTTATCTCTGGAATTTCTGTTCTGTTGTTGTTCAGTCTATAATCTCAATAAGACGCCCAATGTTTGGCCTATGCTGCCTGAGTTACAAGATTGCTCCCAATTTTCCAGTTAGGTCAACCAAAAAAATTAGGATATGATAGAGGGTCGGTGGAAAAAATTCATATCGAAACAACTATTCACTATGTCATTACGACAACCTGCTGTAACAAATGTGTTTCTGTTTTAATTTATGACAATTAATTGCTAAAAGTAATTTAATCTGACAGTGGCAAGGTGTTGAAAGACTCCTGAAGATGTCATAAAAGTGACCTTTCTGCCCATGTGCAACCAAAAGCCATTTTTAACAAGGAGGCTCAAAACCAGTACAACTTCTTTTGTACTTTGTTAATTAGTTATTGATTTGAAACAATGCTCTGCCAAATATTGTCAGATTAGCTAGACGCCAGGAAGGTCACAGTGTGACAGTCTAGTCCTGATAATCTTATGGTATATAAGAATTCTTTTTTACTTTGAACCTTTTGTTCTGATATCTTGAGAATTACATTTCCTGGCTTTAGCATCTGTGCTAATTTAAAATACAGCCAAGCTGTCTGTTATGTAATTGGATGTTTTGAGTTGTTAAAAAAAATTGCAATGTGTTAGAAGAAAATTGCTGTTGATCTAATATCTAATGATCTTCGACGACAGCGATGCACCACTGCTGCAATGTCAACGGCCTTGCTAACCTGTGTGGAAAAGGGCCTGTTTTAATGAAATAATCAACACGAGGGAATCACAGAGTTCAAGACAGAGGTACAACAGGCAAGTTCCGAGGCTATATAGCAACTCATTGGGATGAAAGATCATTTCCTAGGGTACATGATTGTGAAACAAAAATAACAGAGGTGCATCTGCACAGAAAAATGAAGAAGCAGAATTCAGGGTTAAATAGCTAAACATTCAACTTCTTGGCTTGTTGAAATGAGAACCGACAGAAGATTCAAATCTGAATTTCAGACTGTGTTTGTCTTTAGATAATTACTTTATAAGCTAATGACAGTTACTTCAAATACAATTAACTGTAGTCCTCTACATATTAAGGCACTTTAGCAAGTCTTTATAACTGTGCATTAAGTAAGTAATATATCAGTTTACGTAAAGCACTGAGCACTTTGTGGTCTTTATTAAGAGAAATCAAATAGCTTTGAGCCTGTTAAATCTCGCTTTCACTTAAATAATTGCTTTTGAGTGTAATAAATAGAGATGGAGAAGTGAAGACCAGTACAGAGCAAAGCCATTCTATTTGGTTTAATTCACACAAAAGATAAACTCTCTAACAGAGACTTTACAGCTGAGGTTTGTTCTGAAACCATAGCTGTTAATGAAAATACTAAGTTGTCATTTTACTTAAATGTGTTGAGGTTTGTATAGATTCGTTGTTTCCTGTGGTGGGAAAAGCTGTATTTTTCTTGGCAAAAATGGTATTTTTCTTGCAATAGCATGGTTAAAAAATGGTCTGTTTCTCATTACAATATATAAACAGGTTGAAAGAACAGGAGAGTAAAACAGGCTTTTAAGTGCTATAGGAAGTAGAAAAATAACACTTCTGCATGACTTCCATTAAGAGTTTTTGAATGTTTCAGATGCATTCATTTCCAAAGGAATTGCTTTTAGTGTTGGGAAAAAATGCATGTAAACATTTAAATGACTGGCATGATCTCTCTATGTCTTGTGAAAATAGTTCTTTTTATAGAAGTCTTGTATTCATTTTTATTTACTTGCCCTCACAATTAATCTGTTAATTGCCAGAAACATAGTTGCTAAGGAGGATGTTTGTGAAGATACAACCTGATGGTTTGTTTAAGAAATACTCTCTTATTTCCATAATTTGATCATACAAAAGACTGTGTTTGATGGAGTTCGTTATGTTAGGCAGAAATACGTTGTGGGCAGACTCTCGATCCCTGAGATTGAGTAGTTTGGAAAGAAAAAAGTACAAGGAGACATAAAAAAGATGTAAAATGTAGGTATCCATGACAATACTGAAATGCAGCTGCCCCAGTCTTTGTGTATTTTTACCAATTGGAATCTCTTTGGCCGAGCTGTTGTAGTTGTTACTTAAATCAGAATGTGTAAGTCCACCTGCACAGATTGGTAGATATGCTTAGATCATCATGGCATGGGGATTTTCTTGTGAACTGCACAGGTATTTGTCCATAGCCATGGTATGACTGTGCAGATAAGACTGGTCTGAGGAATTGTTATTACATCTTCCATCTGAGGAGTTCCTTCATGCAGGATTTCCAAGCTGTTTGCCAGAACATGCTACTTCAAATTCAGCCTTCCTTTGCCTGGAACCCTGCAAAATATGTGGAAAAGGGAAAAAATACACAAAACTCCAGAAGTCTATCAGAGAGCTAAAAGGGAAAGTAGTTTTTTTTTTTTCTTAAGTAAAACTCTGATTAACTACCCTCCTTCCTCCTATTTATTTTCTTCTCCTGCACCTTTTTCATCTCGGTGAGTCAGCAATGTTCTTGTGCCCAGACTGAAAAAGACAAATGCTGTATTTGTGTTTACTTACATTCTTCTCTTAATAATAAAATAATTAACTGATTGGTGAAGGTCATAATTAAGAGCCACTGAGAAGCTGTTTTTGTCTGACTTTTTTTTGGTTGTGGTCTCCTTTTCCCGCACTTTACTAGAAGACGGTTGGGTTGTGACGGCAAGACATGCAAGACTCCAACAGAATCACAGAATGAACTAGGTTGGAAAAGACCTTTGAGATCATCAAGTCCAACCCATGACCTAACACCTCCTCATCAACTAAACCGTGGCACCGAGTGCCACGTCCAGTCGTTTTTAAACACGTCCAGGGACGGTGACTCCACCACCTCCCTGGGCAGCCCCATCACTCCTTCTGTGAAGAATTTTTTTCTGACGTCTAACCTATGCTTCCCCTGGTGCAGCCTAAGAAGTAATAATGAGAAAATCCAGACTGGAACAACAGCCTGATAAAATTGCCTTACCCTGGCTGACAAGCCAATGCTTTAACCAGGGTGATGATGCTATAATAATATTCGAGACTTAATTAATTTAGCCTGAAATCTGGGATTTACTTTATAAACTGCAAAACCTTTCAGCTTATAAAGTCACTTGAATTTCCAAATAAAAAGCTGAAGAACTAAGAAGAGCATTTGAACAGAGCAGCAGAAAGTATTCACCATGGAGAGTCAGTCTTTGCAGAGTGAACAACACAGGCAACGTTTGCTGCTGTCTTTATTTTTGCACAGATCTGTGTCCAAACTCACCCTGCTTAACTCTCAGTTCCAATGCAAATCTGAGAAATTCCATCGGCAACACCAGCCTTCTAAAAATGCTCATATACCGTATAACATCTGCATGGTTCTGACATGGTGGTGCTCCAGAGGCCTCCTGTGAAGGCCCATGTTTGCCAGAAAGGTAGTATTACATCAGTGATACAATAATGGAGCTGAGACCACTGGCACATCTCTGAAGAATGATTGTGGGCACTGACAGTGTCTCTCTGTGGATTCAGGCCATTGTTGAACTGGTTTCAGGGCTATTGAAATATTTTAAGTGAGTGCTTGGAATCAGGTCCTGTGGTTGAGAGAGTAGAAAGATGGTTTTGATTTCCAGCTTGTTCCTCACCAAGCAGAGATGGTTGGTGCACTTTGGAAACAGGAGATGAGAGCGAGTTGAGGTTTTTTTAAACCAGAATTAGCTCTAGGTTATTGGTTAGGAACTGTAGTGACCGAGGGCGTAGCTGGAAAAATGCTTTTCTGTCTTGGAGTTGCTTTGTTTTTTCTCTTGTGTGCCATAAAGCTGGAGTATAAAGGGAAAAAGTAACCCCCTCCTGCTGCCCTAGCATGTTAGGATCCAAACTTGCTCTGTTCTCACATATATATATATAGCATAGATAGCCATAGATAGTATAGATCTGAGTTTTATTTCCTGACCATCCTCACCAGAGAAAGCCCAGCTTGCATTTGAAGTGGGGAAAGTGGGACAGGATCTGAAGTCATCCTCGATGGTAGTTGTGGTGGGAGCTGGGAAGAGCAGGAGCCCTGGGCAGGAGCCAAAACACAAAGCATAAAAACCATGGCTAGACGTCAGTCTTGCGTTAGCCAAACCTTGTAATTTTAAGCCTAATCTCAGCAGTCATACCATAGCAAGGTGCTGGTATCACCCCTTCCTCCCAAACTAGCCCTTCATCCTCTCTGCGCTGGTGGAGGCAGTTTAAGTCTTGTGTCAGTCCACCAAATGCATTTTTGATTTACATTTTTTGTTTGGCTGTTTAATGTGCCACATATTGCATGTTTCATTGAATACTTCTTCCTTTCCCTGGAGTGCTGAGATTGCATGCTTTCCTGATAAATTGTTGGCAGTTTTGGGGGTGGGACTACCCTTAAGTTAATACCATGTACATTTAACTGCAATATGTAAGAATTCTGGTCTTCCTTTGTGCTGCTGACTCTATGCACAGAACATTACTAGGGCTTCATAAGCAATATTGGGAACACTTCCATCACCAGCCCAACTCACAAATAAAATAGGCAGAAGAAATTGTACAGGAACACCTCAAATAAATTTGGGAATGAGACTGAGATCTGTAATACAAAAAAAGCAACCTTAAGTCACTTCGCCATACTGCTTTCTGAAGGCATGTGCCAGAAAACAACTTTGGCCATGCTATTTATATCCTGCAACTCCACAAATTACCAGACTTGGCTATTGTGATACCTGGTCTCTCCCTCTGTCTCAAAACTGGCTGCTACCAACTATTAGAGTAGGTATCTCCCTGCCACCCCTCCCACCCCCGCCAAAGTGCCCTTAAAAAGATAGTATAATTTTTTATTTCACCACTTCTTCCTGCAAGTGGAAGAGTCTGGTATTTTTACATCTGAGGACTCATGATTTAATCTGTGCTAAGGTCGTAAGTAAGGAATTTCTGAATACAGATGCTGAACAAAATAACATCACTCACATGCATTTACATGATTTTAGTGTTGAACCAGTGCAGATGCAATGCTCTATGTTTCCATGGAGCTACCCCAGACTCAGGTGACCATGACCCCACTCTGCACAGCTGATCAAATCCTGCTGAGTTTTGTGGTTTTAATATGGCAAAGTATGCAAATAAAATGCATACAGAGCCCATAAAAGGAGGAAAGAAATGTGTCCTCTATTCAGACTTTCAAGGCCAGAGCATCAACTGTCTATGATTTCATCTCTTCTCTTGTTTTCTCTTGCGTTGTCTCACTCAGGACACAGCAACCAAAATAACTTGCTTGACTCACTGCTCAGTCTTCATCATCCCTGCTTTCCTGTGCTCTTTACATGACCTGCTAAACTGAATTTCAGATACATGTTGTCAGATTTAAGATTTGGTATAATTTGCCTCCACTGTCACTATTCATGCACTGTTATCTCTCTCACTCACAGCTGCTTTGCTGCTGAGATGGTCTTGGTGTTTGTTTCTGAGGCCTCCTTTTGTCTGGTTTCACCCAGCTACAATTGCCCCTGTAGAAGATATTGCTATGGCATGTCTATTGCCATGCTTCCTGAAAGCCCAGTTATTTACAAGTTGTGCAAGAGCCAACCCATGTTCATGTTTACGTGTCTCTGTACATGTAGCATCCAGCTTAGTGTTGCCCATGTCAGTAAGTAAAGCAGAAATACAGTTCCTACTCTTAATAAATTATGTCCTTCTGTCTCCTGGGATCATCACTCAGACTGGAGCAGGGAACCTTTCCCAAATAACTGTGCAAGAATTCTCTCAGGTCTGTGATAGAGAAGATAAAAAAGATTTTCATGTAGATGGGATGCTTCCTAATAAATTGGAATTTCTCAAAGTCAAAATCTTCTTAAATGTCCTGAGCTAGAGACTTTCAAGTCTTGTCTTCACATACTCATGCTCCAGAAATACGTTAATACAAGATGCTTGCTTCCACTTCTTTTCGTGTTTTCAGTTTATATTCTCGCCTTACTTTCATCCTTTTCTCTGGACGTAATGGTCTATTTACTGTCTTTGGGGGGTGGGTACCGCATACTGGCTGGTTTTTTTGTTTCTGTTTCAACTTTCTTGCGCTCAGAGTTATCCTAGTTCTCAGCCAGGACAGAGTTAATTTTTATGCAGTAGCTGTGAGGGAAGGGAGCCTGGAGCCATGTGGGCATGTCTAGGTTATTATTCTGTATCAGCTCTTGTTGCTGTCAGGGCAGAAATGAGGGATTCTTACTTCTGGGACGGGGGGAGAGAGGTGTGGCTTGTGAGCAGGAAGAAAAGCATGGGTGAGGAGGGGCTGTCTGCCATTTTGTTCATCGTTGTGGGGTCACACGGGGTCAGTGAGCATTTTTTTGCATGTAATTCACCCTCTTTTTTGTGTATGTTTCTTATTACTATTGTTACTGTTACTGTTGGTTTTCTTATCTCATTGCTGTTTCCAGTAAATTCCTCTTATCTCAACCCATAACCTCTGACTTTTATGTCTATCACTGGAAGAGGGGTGGGAGGAGCAGTGTCTGGTTTGGCAGAGTCTTGGTTTGGGGGGTCACTAAATTACTTCCTAATCCATGACAAAAGCCTCTTAGACCATGTCCTGCACTTAAATTTTGGAGCTGCATGGTTGATACTAACCCATTGTTTAGTTTCATTCTGTTCCACCCTGGTGAAAAATTTTTGTGTCATGTAAGGCAAATATTTGCTGAAGGGTTGAGAAAAATGCAGCAGGTGATAAGCATCATTTAGTACTCATGACGGGTGGTGTTGTAACGGGGTTTTAATACTTACATGAATTTTAATGTAATGATTTTTTGGAACGGTTGGCGGGAATTGCAAAAGTTTGCCTGCCTCTAGGCTCCCTGAGGCAATGGGACAAGCTGTATGTGACTGTCAAGGTGTTGCTGGTGGGAAAGATCTAACATCTCCAGGGATAGGAGATCAGAGCCTTCTGCATCCTTCTGCCTCCCAGCCAGTGTGCGGTTCTGTTCTCCCATATTTAACACATGTACTGTACTTGTTTACAGTAGCTTATTGAGCTAGAAGGAGAAATTGTTTTGCTGTGATAACTGGTAATTAGAGAAACCACCTTCAAATAAATTCTTAAAAAGCTGTTCAGTTGTATGGCATATTTCCGTAGTTGTGTGCACTTTCCACTTGTCTCAGAAAAATGTGGTTTCTACTCCTTGATTAAAAAAAAAAAAAAAAAAGTAGAAGGCTACCAGATCTGAAAACTACATGTTTAAGTCTGTTTTTTTTTTTTTTTTCTTTATGTGGTTTTTTTTTAGCTTTGATGTATTAGAAGTTTAAGGTGGGGATCTGAGCTGCTCTGCCCCAGTGAAACTGATGGTGGTTCAAGGCCTCCAGATCTTGCACCATCTCTAACTTTCTAGCAACAGGTTACTTAAAAAAAAAAAAGGAAAATTTGGCACTGAAAGACAAAATATGTGAACCTGTCACAGTAAGCAGTCTCAAAGGGCAAACTGCTTTGCTGGAGCTAATTAACCTTAGGAAATAATTACACAAATATGCAAATGTTGTTTAGACAATTCCATGTGTTATCGACTCAGGTAGTCCATCATAACTGCAGACCTTGCAATGTCTAGGTGTTAGAATCTGGCGTAGTTGATAAGGCTTCAGTTGCTGCATCACTCCAACCTGGTATTTAACAATTAATGACTGTGATATTACACTGGTAAATTTAACCTGGTTTTTTGAATGCTACAGGATGTAATATTGTATTCACGGTGTGCATACTGCTTATCTGTGTATACCTAATGGCTCCAGCCGTTTAAATGTTATATACCTTTCTACTCCTAGCGCTAGCAATACTGGAAAAACCGACAGACCAAAATCTGAGTTTATTCCCTCCACATGCCCAATGGATGGCCCAGGAATAGCCTTGTTTTGGGCTACTTTGTATTAGATAAACATTGCACGAGGGCCTTTTCACATAGTACAGTTCTTAGTCTTTTTTTCCTTTCACGTCTAATTATATACATATTGATCAAGAGGAAGGGTTTTCAGAGCTGTGGCTTCCAAAGCTCCAAAGAACCAGACCACTTATTTTGGTGTGGAATTACCTGTTACAAGTGACCATCTTTCAGCAGCTGGAAATCTAAGTTCTGTTAGTCTGTTCCACAAACAGGAGTGCATTCAGCCTAAGGTGCCTTTTGAGGTGCATGCTGTGGTGTCTTCAGTCTAACCTCCAGTTACTTCTGTACACTTGTACAGATAATTATGTAAACTCTGACCAAGAGACCCCTACCTCTATCAAATAATTTAACAATGTTCCATATAAGAGCATTCAATTTAGCTGCAGTGAAATTACAAAAAGCAACAGTTGCTCGAGACTGTCACCTTTCATACTGAAAATGCAGCATCCAGTCTCATAATTTAATCCAAGCCAGGCAGTGGAGGTTAAACCTCACGGACTCAGTGCAGTTTGAAATCCTAAGGTGCTCTGCTCCTGCAGCTGGATGTTTTGTGTACAGACTTGGCACCAGGTCTGAAGTGTTTGTAATATGGGCTTGTTACAACAGGAAAAAATAAGCAGATGCTCTGAAAAATGAGCTTTTCTTCTAAACATATAGGACTCCTTCAAACTCCTTCTTACACATATGTGCTTTTCTTACCTTGTTTAGAGTTTAGCGCAGGGTGCAGCAGCCCAGTTTATCCTGACATTTTATGGCTTTTTTTTTTAACCGGTAATAAAGGAAACTGTAGTTACAGTCTATATTTAACTCATTCTAGCTCATTTCTTTTTACTTTTATAGAATCCTATTGAGTCTTTGTACTGGACTGTGAAGCTGTGCAGTTATTAATTTGGTTTACTAGACCACTGGTTATCCTTTGATTGGTGAAAGCTTTTTTGGGCTGAGTTCAGAAGCTTTTTGCTGATGTCTTAGTCTTGTGGAATCTAAAATTGTGTGCTTTTATCAGCAGGGTGTAGAATAATAAATACAAAGTAACCTGAAAATGCTATATCAAGCAGAAACAACGTCCTCTCTTTCTCAGAATGTTTGAACAGCATTGGGTACCTATACAAAAATTGCTGTTAAGAGTATCAGTGGTAACATTATTATTGAAAAACAAGTACCTCCTGTATAAATAACTAAGATAAATCTTTTAGATAAATTAATAATTTTAAAACTTTCCCAGTGTTTTAATGTGGTTTTTCCATACATTTTCCAGAGTACATCACTTTTACATAGGAGAGTCCTGTTCAAGTTGTTGTTCAGCTTTATCTTAATAACTGGTCTGTCAATCATATTTTCTTCATGTAATTTCTTTTTAAAAACTCCCCTCATTCCTCACAAAGGGAATAGTCTTTACCTATCTATACAATCAAATTTCAAAACAGCAACAAACTTTCCTTTGTTGGAAAAGGAAAAAGGAACAACAAAGGAAAAAGAAAGGACAAACAAGTCCTTTCTCACACTGAGGTGGTTTACAATAGGTGATACATAATTAGTTAAAACTGCATTCTGTCACAGTCAATGAAGAGCAGAATCTGTCCAGGAGGAAGAGGAATTCGGGTTTTTCTGGCTTTTAGTCACTGCTGCTGTAGTGGAAAAGCATAAAAGCATATCATTATTCTAAAAACTTTGAATCAGGACCCATAATAGATTTGTAGCCATCTCACTCTTACATAAGAAACAGGGCATGGGAAGAGAAATAAAAGCCAAAATCCACCACTTTGTTTAGTTGTGTCTTCCCACTGATTTTAGGCACTCATAAGAGCTTTAATCCCCAAAACTGAGTTGCAGAATGGAATTGAGATCTAGATCACTTCAATATTCTTGATAAATTTCAATAATTCACACTATGTAATTAGCAGCTTCTGATTGCCAGTGGCTTTTACTGGTTTGTGCTTTCTTTTTCATAAGGAAACAAGGCATTTGTTGTCTGTGTCTGAGTCACCTAAGGATACGAAGTTGTTGGTGGAGCAGAGCAAAGGGAAAAAGGATGCAAATTTTAGGAAATTACATGACCTTGACTGATCAGCTCTTTCTGGCATTGAAGAGCCTGGAAGGAAGCTTAAAAAAAAGCGTTGTTGTCCTGGGTGTGTGAAATACTGGTGGAGCAGGGTACCTAGCAGAGCATCTTACTCCTGTCTCTTGAGACTAGACCAAATTTGTGGTTATGACCTCGACAACCCAAGAAATAGGAAAATACAGAGGGGTATAATGCTTGCCAAGAGCCTCTAAGATAGGAGTACACACCTCTGAGTTTTGATGAGAGTGCACTAAAATCTGTGTGTGTCACTCTAATGCCTTCTGTGCCTCTTGGCTGGCTGGCTTTGACAAAATCTTGTTCAATGATAAGAAAAGGTGATCCCCTAGTTACCAAAAACTCCAAAGTAATGGCTGCCACCAGTCAAGAGGTGTTCTATTTGCACTGTGTCTCGTAGTTTGCAGTCACAAAAAGTAGCATTTAAAAGATACCATAACTTAATCTTAATTCAAGTTTCCAGTGGCTCATTATATGAAAAAAAAGTAGGTAAAAACTGAAAGTATAGGTCTTTACCAATTTAAATTATTCTACGATTATGTATTTATATTGTTCCTACCTGTTTTTATTTGTTTTATCTGTCTAAAGCGTAAGGACTTTAAATAAAGCATCAGTGAACAGACATTTGACAAAGAGTTGTAAAGAGAATGAAAATCTGAGCTGTAGCTCATAATTCTTATGAATGCCTTTGTTTAGCACAATTGTCATCATGGTATTTACACAATATTTTGCAGATGCATCGTTTTTGTTATATTTATTAAAGTAAGCTGAAGAAGCAACAGTTTTACTGCCTTTAAATTGCAGTCTTGAATTTTCTTTATTTAGACAAAAGAATCCGTTCCTTTTTTGATACTAGTGTGTATTCATTTGATCTTTAACAAAACATTCTAACATATAGGAGCACATTGCTTTTAGACAGAATTGCCATTTTTTAGAAGATAATTGTCACAAACGTAATTTCTTTCTGCAGGATAATGGCTCTCCTGAAGAACATGCAATTTATGTTTGGGACCATTTTATTTCCCAGTCAGCTGCAGAGAACGTGTTTTTTGTTGCTCACAGTTATGGTGGTCTTGCCTTTGTAGAGCTGGTAAGTGTGAATTCTCCATTGCCTTCTTTCCTGAAGACTGTCACAGATTTTCAGCATTCTTTGTGGTCACCTTATTGAAAGTAGCCAGGTGGAAACAACTGAACCAGTGGTCATGTACAGGTCAGTCAGCATTTCTTTGCAGCCGGAAGGTCACTGCGTCTTTTCTGGTTTTGAGATAGACAATAAGGTCCTGTGCCTAAACCCGAAAGACTGTGGGGAAACAGAACACACTGGATCCTTCTTGTCCAGACTGTGTACTGAAAGGCACCAGTTTCTGCTGAGGGGCAAAAAGGTCAGAGGACATATAAGAACAGCTTTAAAGCAAAGTCACAATAACAATTGTAGCTTTTTGTATATAGATTGGAACGGAACGTGTGGGGAAATCTGGCGGTTATATTCAGTTTTTGCAGTTTTTCTACAAATGTCTTCAGAACTTGCTGGAAAGACTTCTGTTTTCCCATTTATTAGGCTCTACAGTGATATAAGGTGAGGAAGAACTCTGCTCAGTGTAAAGCTGCTCTACATCTGGTGCCAAGATTGGTGAACATCCAATTTGTCAGTCTTTCACTCTTTTCTCTGAAGGCAGATCTCTTGACCCCATCTGGTATACCAAGTTGCCTGTTAAACTTGTACACTGTTCTGTCAGTGTAGCTACAGTCTCCTCATGTGATTTTAAGACACTAGTGTAATCAGGATGTGTTTTATTGAAGAAAACGACAAAAAAGTAAGGGTCCTGTTTATTGTGGAAAAGTAAATTGCACAGCATTACAACTGGTTTTATAGACATGGGAAACAGCAGACATATACATACATTTTTTTTCTACAGCCCATTCGTTTAATCTAACTGAAAGTTGATTAAGGTGTTTGCTGCCTGAACATAAGATGAATGCCTTAGTTAAGAAAAAGCATGCATGAGTGTGTTGGTTTTAATCTTATATTGCTCCGAGCAGCAATAACAATCCAGACCATGGCCACTTGTATTATTTTAAGAACTCAAGATTTTCCTTAACCCCCTCTTTTTTTTGTTGAAATTAATGCCGTTTTCATTTTCTCTGCGGTCCTGGAAGAGTATGTGTAAAATGTGCATGACATGTACAGATTTGAGACCTGAGAACAGTTCATTTTCCTGATCTGAAGATCATTTGGGAATTGAACATTTTTCACAGGTATTTTATTACCTGGTCGATAAATAGTCTCAAAACTAAATTTTTAAGAGACCTTGAAGGTGAATAACTTCTTCTGTAACCACATCTTTGGGCAAAAAGTATGTTGCATACATGTGCCTGTTGCTCTTGAGATGCCATGAAGGTTAGGGAACAACTGTTCTGTCTTGGCTTTCCTGAGTTATGATTTTCAGCTGCTCTTTGTTTCAGCCCAGGTTATTCTGGGGTAACTTGAGGGTCTAGAGTAAAACTTTGGCAGAATTTCTGTAGGTTTTGTAAAGCCGCATTGTTTGGGTTACCAGATGCCCAGAGATACATACACTTAGCAGAGGGCTGGAACAAGAATCAACTGGAGACCTTTCTCAGTGTTTCCTAAACAGAGTGCTGACTTGAAGGAGGCTTAGAGAGTTTTTCCATCACATTTCAGTCAATGGCTTGAGGTGGCCTGGGTAACAGATGACCAAGGTGTCATTACCATTTTGCCTGTTTCTCTTGTCACACTGGTGGATATTTCTTCACTTTTGTTCTACTTTAATATGAAGCACACTGATGTTTCAGAACAAGACTTGACTTCTGACCTTGGGGCTTCTAGGGTCAGGGTGCTCAGGGCCTGTGAAATTATCACAAGCTGAGCGAAAGTTTTTATCAATCGCAGGAAGCAACCAGTAAGGAAGAAGTTAAAAAGGACCTTTGTCAGAAAGACAAGATGGTCTCAGTAAGGGTCAGCTTCTGTAGTCTGCTGTCTCTGCAGGAGATGCATGCCTGAGAGGAAGAATATAATACATATCCATTGACACATCACATATCTGTCATGCAAAACTAGACTTGAAATGTATTTTTAATGTAACTCAATGTTTTTCTAAGAAAATCAAAGGATTTGAGCACCTGGTTTAGGCAGAGGTAGTTTGATATTTGAGTTCTACTGAAAGCGGTTTGATTAAATAATTCATACACTGAAGGACATACCATTGAAATAAACCCTAAACTATTTTATTTCAGTATTAATTTGTAAGATTTTGTTATCATCTCCTTTCTCTTAAACTTTATATGCAGACAGCACTAAGTAATTGCAATGAGCTCCGAAAAGAAATGGAGCAGCTGATGGGCAATTACTGTCTCATGACAAATACATTTTCGATCACTTTCTTCTCTGATTCATGTGGGGGTGATGATGAGGTTGATAGAGCAGCTACACCATATAGCAACTGTACCACCTCTACACTTCCTTTGCGAGTTTTTGGGTTAACTGATTCATGAATTTGTAGGTTACAGTCGTTATGGAGACCTGTTAAACAGCTGCTCCTTCTGCATCCGTGCCCCTTACAGGAGAGCAGCGTGAAGCATATGGCTTTAATTTAGAGTGAAGGTTTCTCCCTGAGCCCTCTGAATTTTATTTTGCGAACAGGAAAAAAAGAAAACAAGCAAAAAATATCCAAAAATATTTGTGTTTTCAATTAGTATCTTTTTTAGTCAACTTTCCGCGTTCAGTGCTGCGAGGTCTGTCATGATGGCTTGCAGTCATTTCAGCCACGGCTTGCCACTTCATCAAGGTGCAAGGCTCTTGGTGAAAATGGGATGTTCTGGCATTAAACAGAAAAACCTGATGAAAGCTAATACTAAGCAGTCTTGTTCATGGCCATTCATACCATCGTGTGGGAGGAGCTGCCGCTCTCCCAGGAAAGGCAGAGAACAACATTCTGCCTTGCACAGGCAGTACCCATCCAGGTGCTTCTTTGTTGGAAGCTGCTGAGGGATGTAGCACGGGAAGGGTGGTGCTGCTCTGCCTTGTCCCTTGATTGGCATGCACTTTGTTGGAAAGCTCAAAGTGAAAAGAGAGCAAGTAGGACCATCACATATGAAATTGGTGTAAAAGGAGAATTATTTTTATTTGCAAAACTTTGGTCGCCGAAGCTTGGTCTTCATTTCAAATTTCTTCTCATCGTAAAAAGGAGGCTGTGTTTTGGAAGTCCTTCATTAAACAAACAAGTAAAGCTTGGCTGCAATTTTCAAATACATGCCACATCAAGTAAAAATTTTATTGATCTTTGCAGCTCTTTGATCTACACTTTCTCACGTCTGTGATTGCAAGATGTTAAGAAAAATAGGTTGAGTCTGCAATATCGTGCTCAAATACACAGAAACTGTTACCCAGTTACTGCAAGATAGATACACATTTTCCGTACCTTGTTTTGTCATAAATTACTAGGGGAATAATTGAAAGTGATTAAAATGTGTAGGAAATAAAGTTTCACCGATAAATTTATTAAGTTTTATTGTTGTTCTTTTGTTTATAGGTTGAATTACAAATGGTAAATCATAAGCCATACGTTAGAATGTATCTTAATATTTAATAATTAAAACTTTGTGTAACATTGGTTTGAAATTAAAGCTGCATGTGATAATATCTACACATAAATTACTTTTTGAATGCACAGCACTAAAAACAATTGTTGGGTCGTTGGTTTTGGTACTTGCTAATTACTGAGGTTGAAAAACTCAAGCCATGATTCATGAACACATCTCAGCTTAATTCTGTTATCCTTTGCACTGTGTAGTCAGGGATTTATTTTCAGAAGCAGTTTGCTTTATTGGTGTTAAATTGTGGAACTTTCTCAACTCCAAACTTATAATAATTTTATGAAATTTAATGGAAAATGAGAATTTCAAGTTGACGGAGTCAGTTTTATATTTAGTTTACAGAAAATAAGAAGTTTCTGGTACAACGCCTCCTTTGAGTTTTTCTGCCAGATTTTGTGGATTTACAATTATTTTGCCTTAAAAAGAGTGTTTTTCCTTGTCATTGCCTGCATGAAAGACCCACACAGGAGAATCTTTGTGGAAGATTTCTGCTGTTTGCTTCCTATATTTCTGAGACCCTAGGCTTTGCCTTTTCAATTGTTTCCTCATAATCTTATAACTAGAGGTGTAGCTTTTTTGTTTCAGTTAAATGATATCTTTAAAAAAATACCAATTATCATGGGAGTCATGACAAAATTGTCAGAATCATTGATCTAGCTCCATCTTACATCATTCATACTGCTGTAAAACTACAAAGTACACAGGGGAAGGAAAATAGCAGGTCTTTAGCATTGTCTTTAGCAGGTGATAAACTATTCATTATGGTCTTTTGGCTAAAATATTGCTTGTGTATATATTGATAATTTGCACAAAGGTGTAGGCAAAAGGGGCGGGGGAGGGTGTCTTTTTAGTGAGCTTTGTTAAAATGAGAGCCCTTAAAACACACTGTTCAAATTACTATATCCACTGTAGAGTCCTGATTCCATCAAATCTGCCAATTTTGGCAATTTGGAATAATTTTAGGTCCATCATTTTGAGATACTCCCTGCAATACACTGCCACTTCATTTTGCTGTATTTTGCTGTGTATGGCAAGGACCTGGCCCTGACTGGCACTGATAGGTGCCATAATAATGATGATAGACAGGCACCTGCTGAGCTACCTGTGAGTCTCTGAGACTGCATCAGTATTCTGGCACAGGCAAAATGCAATTTAAGAAACTTAATGACTAGGCTGTGAACCTGTCATTAGTTTTTCATTAATTTAATTTCCTGAAGTCTCAGACTGAATGGTTTGTTATATTTGGCTTTTTATATATACTTATATAACTATATCTACTTATTTTTTAATTCAGTTTGCCTGGAAAATTGATGAGTGGGTACTGTGGACATGCAACTCTTAATTCCCCTGGCTGACATATTAAATCAAAATACATCTACTAATGTGTGATAGAGATAACTTAAGATCTGTGATGGCTGTAGGAAGCATGGGAGAGAGCTGGAAGTAGAGAGCTGAGAAGGCAAACATCTCAGTGACCAGAGTCCTTATTGTGAAGATAAAAGCAAAATACCACTGTGCTTGAAGGCTTTGTGAGCATTTAACTGGGGGAAAAAAGAAAAAAAAGACACTTTAGATGTTGAATGTCAGTTGGGAGAGCAGTATGGGATACTGTCTTGAAGGTGTATGGGGACGTGGCTTATATGTCCAGTCTTTGGACAAGTCATCTCACCCAACCCCACCTGCTTTAGGTCTCATCTTTTTCTGTGTGGGACACTTAGAATAACATCTTTTTGAGTCTGGTCAAACTTAGTGCACACACTCAGAAAAACAAGTCTGAAAGTAAAAATGAAATCTTATTTCTGTTTGGTTATTTATTTCAGCTATTCATTGTTGTCCTTCTTGGAAAAATGCTCATTCATCTGAAAAAGATCAAATGAGAAATGAGAGTGGACAAGAGAAGCTGATGAAGGAACCAGTGGTAGGTTGTGTAAAAAAGGGTTAGACAGGAGTAGGGTCTCTAGCCTTGATGCAGATTTTTTTTAGTATTCCTGTTACTGACATGGGCGCACAAATTAAGTATGCGCTCCTGAAACTGGGCCTTGGCATTAAGTGATGAAGTCACCACTGGTATTCAGAAGTAGAATTTCTGCAGTAATAGAAAGTAAAGGAAATGAAAACTGTCCTTCAGGACAGTTAGGCATTGACTGGCCAGTCATCTGCATTTGTGTACAAAGAGCGATCTCATCTACAGGGAACAGCAGGGCTCGAGAAGCCCTCGGACAGCAGGCTTCATTGCCAATGGCTGTAATTGAATGACCAGGTAACATACCAAAAGAGTCGAATGTGATACTGTGATTTGTTTGCTCTTTCTATCTCAGGAAGGGAAGTATTAATGCTGCTGTGATTCATCTGAGGTGATTTGGGACATTTAAGAGAATTAAGTTGGTCTGGAAGAGAGATGGAGAAGAGGTGTTGGTATACTTGAATCAGTGGAAAGCGTATTTTGCCAGAAACAATGACGGATCCTCAGACCTGTTGTGATGTGGTGCCAGCATGGACAGGTCCTACTTATAAGCACCAAAATCAATATAGCCATAGAGATAGTACACACATCCTTTAGGCTTATCAGCCTTAAAAAGAGCTGTGTAAATTGCTAGTGCTCTTACGTTAACTTTGGTAGCTATATCTAGAAAGGGAAGGTTCAGCATCTGCTTTGTATTTGCTGCAGAAACAAAGTTTAAAAGCCTGGTTTGTTCAGCCTGGTAAAGGAAAGCTTAGAGGGATTGGTGGCACTCAGCAAATACATCAGAAGAATAAACAGCAGGGAGGGAGAGCCATATAAGCCAAAGAGCAATGTTGGCACAGGAACAATTGGATTAAAACTGGTTGTGAATAAATTTAGGATGGAATTAAGTTTCTCACCATTGGATTAGGAAGTCCTGCTTGGGAAAAGGACTGGGGCAAAGCTGCTGCCAAGCATGGCCCGGACATGGCAAGAGTTATGTGAGTAATTGGCTGAGACTGTCAGTCCTTGGTGTGACCCAGGAGTCTGTGTTCTTGTGAAAGCCCTCATAGGCAGGTGCATATTTTCAGCCATGAATGACTGGACCCCTTTTTGGATTAATTTTTCTGGAGTCGATACTTCTCTGTCTCAAGGCTCACTTCACTGGAATAGCTGAGTATTAACCAAAACCAGGTCAAACCTCTTAACACCAGTGCTTGCAAACAACTTTTTTCCCCTTCCTCCTTACTTAGAATCATAGAATCAAAGAATATGCTGAAACGGAAGAGACACATCAGGATCATCAAGTCCAACTCCTGGCCCTGTTCAAGACACCCCAAGAATCACAACATGTCCGTGAGAGTGTTATCCCAAAGCTCCTTGAACTCTGTTAGGCTTGGTGCTGTGACCATTTCCCCAGGAATCCAGCCATTCTCTGTGTGAAGAACGTTTTCCTGATATCCATACTAAACCTCCCTCGACTCAGCTTTCTGCTGTTCCCTCAGATCCTGTCACTAGTCACAAGAGTGAAGAGGTTCCTCTTCTTCCCTAGGCTGAGCAGACCAAGTCACCTCAGCCACTCCTCATACAGTTTCCCCGCAAGGCCCTTTACCATCATCATTACCCTCCTTTGGACGCTCTCTAATAGCTTTATGTCTTTCTTGTATTGTGGTGCCCAAAACTGCCCCCAGCACTCAAGGTGACGCCACCCCAGAGCAGAGCGGGACAATCCCCTCCCTTGCCCAGCTGGCCATGCTGGGCCTGATGCCCCCTAGGACACTCTTGGCCCTCCTGGCCACTGACTCATATTCAACTTGCCACTGACCAGGACCCCCAGCTCCCTTTCCTCAGCACTGCTCTCCATCCTCTTGTTCCCTAGTTTGTACACACAACCAGGTTTGTCCCATTGAACTTGAAAAACAGAGGAATTTGGGAGCAGATTTGTTTTTGTAAACAGTGGACTCTTTTTGCTAATGCTTTTTGAAATGCTCAAGTTTCAGCTTGAGGTAGAAAGCAACAGGCATAGCAGATCCTGTGGTGAGGCTTTGCAACTGTAAGGATATTAAATGGTGAATTGAGAAAAAAATACTGAAATATACATGTCACTGTGTGCTGTATGGAGAACAGCTTCTTGATCACGTTTGGCTTTTACTGATACATAAAGACTCTGTGTGTGTGTGCTTGTGTGTGTATACACATATATGTATTTGTGTGCATACATTGCCCATTCTAACACAGAGCAGATAAATGTTTTAGGCCACTCAGCTTAAATAAATACGCTGACAAGCATACACTGGCATAATTAGTTCACTTGCTAGCATTTGTTGTTATTATCCATTCGCATTGTGGTAGCAATCGCATAGCATTGCCTTGTCCTAAAGAGCTTGCATTCTGGAAGAATGCTTTAATGGGAGGAGACAGAGGAATGATGAACGATTACAACACAGTGCATAGCATCATAACTGCATGTCCTTTTTAATTTTTTGGTGGTTTAGTGTAAATGCTATGTAGGCATTGCTTTCCTCAGTTCATGTGCAGCCCTGTTAGCCTTTATGCTGGGCGATAGTGGAGGATGTTAGCAGTGAAAGCCTGCGCATTGGCCACTCCCAGAACAGACTCATATTTTGACTGTTCATCCCTCCTCGTTACCTTACTCTAGTTAACGTGCTCAGCCTCATTACATTTTGCTTCCTCTTAATCATTTACTAATGTGGTATCTCATGCTTCATTCAGCTCAGGCCATGGTCTGAGGCTAGCTGTGCATATGCCCCTTCCCCACTTCTTTCCAAAAGGAGAAGGACAATGTTTCCTGGAATTTTATACCGAGTAGTGCTTGTTGGCACCACCCATCATAACTTTTCGTCTCATTGTACTGTTCATATTGATTTTCTAGTTTGACACCGAAGTTGGCATGCTAGTTATGAAATAAACAAAGAACTGGATATGAGTAAAAGTTAGGGTTGCTTGGAAATCCAGTTACTTGGAAATACGTGTTTGTAGTGTATGGGATTTGGTGGTAAAAGGCACAGCACTTTCTTCATTTCTTTGCAGAAATTTTTCTAGAGTTACATCATCTCACTTGTTTTATATTTTTATAGCTTCTTTGCATTGTTTTAAAATCCATACATTACACAGTGAACATTTAGATTTCTGCCTGAAGAGTTTTGTGATCTTAAGCAATTGTTCTCATACTTTCATCCACTTGTTCTTTTGTAGCTCAGCTTATATAACTAGGTCTTCTATTTTTTAAAAAAAAATTTACTTTTTATGCCTATCTGAATTCAATTCTATTTGTCAACATTTCTTTGTCAGTATGCTGAGAATTGAACTCAGTATTTTAAGTGCAGCTAACATAATTAGCTCAAGGTGAATTTCATTATCTTTGTTCTGCTGTGCAGTATTTTGGTCAATGCAACCAAAATGGTACTAGCTTTTTTTTTCCTAAAGTTTCTTTGAATTTGGTGCCTGCTAATGTTCATGTATCCCTCAAAGTGGTTTAGTTCTCTCAGTTTTCCCCAGTGGTGCTGAATGTAGTAAACATGAATGAAGTAGATTGTTTCCTCCCAACA
>VZRR01012886.1:33009-131892 GCA_013398015.1 Oreocharis arfaki | reverse complement strand
CCCCCCCCCCCCAACAATATTATCTCACAGTCTTCCTAATTAAATCTAGCTGTGTTGTGGCCCTTGTTGCACAGGATGACAAACTGGATTGTCATAACAATCCTTTTTGTGCTGCAGGTCTGTGAATCTTGGAAGCTTGTTTAGTATTTCTTTCATGCCTTACTTCTCTTGGCAGGTTCTCCCACTTTAATGTCACCTGCAAATTTAATTAATTCCAGATAATTAATGAAGATGTTAAATAAAAC
Source organism: Oreocharis arfaki (assembly GCA_013398015.1). Lineage (NCBI taxonomy): Eukaryota > Metazoa > Chordata > Aves > Passeriformes > Paramythiidae > Oreocharis > Oreocharis arfaki. The sequence continues at coordinate 131,647 of VZRR01012886.1, read as the reverse complement.
CATATTTGGCATCTATCCTTATATCTGGCTAGAAATTTCCTCCTGACTCAGTAAATTCCTTTGTAATTTTTCCTTTCCTGCATTGTTTCTACTATTTTACGTTCTTCTACACAGTGTAATTTATCAGTCCATTTATTTTTAATTTCAAATTCCAGCTTTGAAAGGAGAACAAAAAGCCAAAGCACAGGACCATATTCAAAGAACGTATCACTTGTCCTTTCAGCCATTTGCAGATAAACATCATCCCTTGAGCCTCTCAAAGCTGATGGGCAACATCTCTGTGCAGCCGTCTCCTTAAAATGTGTAGAGCACACTGTTGATTGTGGTAGTTAATTTCAGAACCCTGGACGACTGCTTTTCTTGAATTTCTTGCCTGGCTATTTGTTTCCTCACTGGTTGCAGAAACTTCCCAGAAGTTAGAAGTTCCATAAAGATGTTTGCTGTCTGAACCATCTCACACTCATCAGAGCTCTTCAAGACATTGAGGACATTCATCGATGGTAACAAGAGACATGTCTTCTGTCCTGAACCTCTTTAGTACCTGACAATGCACGGTTTTGCCTTATCACCATTCTTTTGATGTAAACTAATTCAGTCCATCTCTTTTTTTGCTCTCTGAAGTGAACTGAGATGCTGGTACATATGCTGTCCTACTGCGTCAATGAAAAGTCACATCTCCTACTTTCCCTGACAGGCTTCCCAGCTTTTCACCCCATCAAGGTTGATGATCTTCAGACTTTGCCATCTTAATCTTCTGTGAATGTGCGTCTTTTTTTTTTTTTTTAATGTAAGCCACCCATTTCTACTTCTTACCAGAAGGTGCCTCTTTTTGCTGTGTTGCTTAAGGACAGGAGAATGAAATTTCTAGGACATCAGTTTATGTGGATGTGGTCATTGCATCTGGCTATGCATTGATATGGCTGTAGAGTCAAACGATTGAGTATGTTGGTTGTGGGATTCTTTTCCCAGCAGGTATGAAAAAAGCAGGCATTTTGTTAAACTTTGTATGTTGTTTTCTCTCTAGATTGGTTTGGAGAACAGCACAATACTAAAGATTTTACAAGATATGACATCCTCACAGTCTACAGGTTTAAGTTCTCTTTGAATGTATATAGGAACACTAATAAAGAGTAGGAGTTTTATATTTGCTTATACAATGATAGATGTGGTAATATCACACATAGTATGCACTTACAAGTTTTGTGGTGAATTTAGATTATTCCATCTGAAATATTAAGCTGTTGTAAATTCTGGCATTTGTTTTCTTTTAATGGAACAAAATATTTAAGAAAGGAGGTTGTCTCACCATTATTTCATACTTTTTCTCATTTCTGTGACCTTATGCTGATAAGACTACACAAGTATATTATGTTAATGTTAATTTAAATGGTAATTATGGTGAAAAGTATATGTGAGGCTTTTGCATGGAACAGTAGAGATTTTATAAAACTTTCAAACCCAGTTTAGTGGATCAGTCAGAGGAACTACTAGTTAATGATATATTAGGCATTGCAAACGCAGGTGGAGTAAAAGGAATGCAAACATAGTGTGGTAAAGAGAGTTCTCAAACTGTGGTACCATAAGAAGCAGCTGGAATTTGAATTTTATCCTAGAACTTTCTGTTCTTTAATCTAGTCAAGATGTGTTAGATAGCTGTTTCAGTATATTAGTGAAGTATTTTAATATTAATAGCATGACTACCAATGTTTAAGTGTTAAAATAATACTATTTAAGGACTTTGATTGAATTATGATAGAAAATTAAAATATGGGTAGATTTTGCACATACTTTAATTGAGAAAATTGTGCTTTTAATGCTGCAGAATTGAACTGAGATTTTGATGCAATGTGTCAAAGTGCAGGAGTAAAATTGCCTCATAAACACCTGAAAAAGAAATTGTTTAATTCGTTATTTTTCTCTTTTCCATTTCCAAGGTAAATTAAGTCTAATAATGAATCTCCTGCGGTATTAGGATAGAAAGGGCATTAGGTTTTTACCTTGATTAAGCCAAGGCATTTTATTTGCTTGTCCGTATCTGCATTATATTTTGTCCTAGGGTGGTTCAAAACATCTGACATCTGAGTATTATATCTTGAAAAAATTCAAAACAAAATAACCCCAGCCACCTCCCTCTCAGTCCCTACCGCTGTGGGCACATAACTGCCAGCGTTTTACAAGGTGTTAAAGTACAGCATTTATATTATCTCATCCTTTAAAAAAGAACTGCATTGTTAATTTAACCCTCAGTAATCTTATTTCACCTCACCACCATTGCAGTCTACAGCCAGCAGATTTTTTTTCTTAAACCAGCTGTTGAAAATAACCTAGTTTAAAGAGTTCATGGCTGAACGTGAGGGATTCATCATTATATATTTACTGTCTGAGGCTGATATAGCTGTAAGGTTTTTCAGATGCCATTGATCTATTGCGCATGTTCCCTCCCTGGGTTGCAGGACGTGCTTCTATTTGCATAAGGCCCTGGGCAAGGTTCTTTCTTGCATTGATTGGCCTGTCCAAGGGAGCCTGATGTGCTTCTGCATTGATCACCCTGTCTTTTCTTGGAAGGCAGTGTTACGCAGAGTTCATCTCAAACATTCTAGGGAAAACTCTACGGCAGATGTCGCAATTTTATTCAGATGTTCCTTTGAGTATAGGCCTTTCCTTTTTTTTTCCTTTTCCAGGATAACTTGCTTTGTTTTTGTTTTTTACTTAGTTTGGATCTGTTTCTGCAGTTATAGCACAGCATAGACCAGAGTGTACTGAAAAGCTATATTATATTTACACCAGTTATACCATGCTGTGGTTTTTTTCCTTTAAAATAATGCCTATAGCTTCCAGCAAAAATCAAAACTACGCTGTCTTCAAAGAGTTCACAGTTATAACGGGAGAATTAATCTGAGAATATGTGTGCTGGTGTTTCAGCTTCGATTGTCAGTTTGTAACTTGTATGATTTGTACTAAATTTTCTTCCATGTTAGAAAAATAGTTCTAAAATGGCACCTTCAGCATAAAACTGTGTTTGGATTTTGGTTTTCTAGAGGCATGCTCCAAAATGGATCATACAGGTAAATTGCTGAGCAGACCAATGACTGATCTGCTAAGTGTTGATCCGAGACGACAAATACTTCCCTACAGTGTCCTTGGGTTACCAGCACGGTGTGTTGGGGGCTGTCTTTCCAAGCCCAGCTTAAGCAGCTGAGTTCTTGACTTTCCCTCGTAGGGGATGGAGCTTTTCAATGTCTGCCACAATAATAACCCATAATCAGAAGCTATGGAATCTACCGCTGCAATTTCGGAAAGCCACGTATTTGCCTACGTGTCTAATTATAGGCAAGGTGCCTGTTACTATTGTCTACCAAACTCATTTCTGTGGTCAGAAAATTATTATACACGTATATGTTTCTGTAGGTAAGATGAAATGTGGTTATATCCAAAGGGTGGCTCGTATCTTATGAATAAGCTGACTTATGAACTTTATCAAGCACGTGATAGTGCTGCATGTTGGTGAAAAATAAAATACTATGAAAGAGTTCCTCTCCTATAGAAGACCAGAACAAAGAGCATCACACAGATGTTCCTTGATTACTTTTAGAAGAATTTCCTGTGGATATTTTTGTGGATGTTACAGAATTTTCTTTGAGAGAAGTAAGTATTCAGAGATACACAGCTGAGGTAATGTTAACGTAGTAACATAAACTGTGCAGGCTTTTTCTTTTTGTTACTTGAATAATAGTTTCTGTCTTTCACTGAAGCAATAATGTTTCACATTGCATTGTGATACTCTGGCCTAGGGAACATATTCCTTTGGTCATTTGGTAAAACAAAACTCAGATAAGTATAATTCAGGTAGCAAATATGAAATTTCATCTTCATTATCATGCAAATGTGGTGAGAATGTAACATTTCCCAAGATGTCATTTGACTATTAGGATCTTTAGAAAATGGTCTCTCAAAGCCACAAAGCTAATATTCCAGAAGAAAGCTATATAATACCTAAAAATTGTCTATCCTTATTCTATATGAATAATAAATGTAGTAGGACAGGCCATTATTGAAATCACAAAAGAATGTGTTGACCTATTGGAACAAGGATATTTTTTGATTTTTGCATCAATGATGAATTTTGAGCTTTGCATAGCATAGAGGATGAGCCTGCAAATACGGATTTCAAAAAACTGCAGGGAAAAAAGAAGTAGGATCATAACTGGCAGTCTGATCTATTTCTTTCCAGCACATAAATTATATCTGGGTATTTATGCTGATATATATTTTGTTATAACATGTATATAATGGTATCTCATGCAAGCATTATGTATTTTGTGTGTCTGCATAGTGCACATATTTTGCATCTGCAGCACTTTTCATTTTTCATAAGCTCTCTTTTGCTGGTACTTGAGTTAATGAAGGTAGAAGGTGGGTATGGGCAAAATATGGACTAATCTCTTAAATGGGGAGTGGAACTTGATTTTGACTCTAAAATAAAAGAAGAAACTGAGTTTCAGCAACCCATTATCTGTGTTACTTAGTTGAAGAAAAACACTGTACTTGTTTGTATGTGTGAACCATGCAGGGCATCAAGACCCAAAAAATTTCTGGTAGCAAAAGAGATCTTTTACAAGCAGTTTCAGTTTTGAAAAAGAAAGGCTGGGACACGATTGTTTATAATTAAATTAAAATGAGGAAAAGAAATCTAATCTCTTACTTCAGGTAGAAACAGTCTCTGGCAAAAAATGTATCCGTAACATGCATTGTGCTGTTAAACAAAGCGGATGCCTTAGAAAAACGTGATGAAGATATATGTTGGTACTTCCAGACTTTCAGATACTCTCCATGGATGTTGCAGAGTGAGCTTTTTCTCAGCAGATATTTGGTGATGATCTGGATGTGCTGAAGTAAGTGTTTTGAATGAGTTTTAATAATTGCTTGATTGCTGGGCATCAGGAATTCAGACAAGTCCTTTTACTCACTCTGAGTAAAATAGAACAGCACAATGTAAAAACTGATGTTTTTAAGTTTTCCTGCTTTCCACAATAAAAAGTGACAATTTTCTGATGCAAGGCTGATAAAGAATGAAATTTCAGAGTCTGTGGTGATTTCAAAGTCTGTAGGTTTGGCTTGGTTTGTTTTTGGGTTTTTTTCAGTTTCAAAAACTGTGATATTTAGAGACTGAAAAATTACAGAGGGTGTTTGAAGTGTCATTTCTCTCCTATGCCACTGAGACATTTTCATTTTGCAAGCACATTACTGAAGTTAAGAGGTAGCTCTTTGCTGTTTTGCTAGAGAGACCTTTTCAAAGTCCGGGTACTGCTAATGTGGCAGATACCATGTTACAATTAAGAATGTGTTCTGCTGCATCATTCCACCCTACAGGAACAGTATGTATGTGGTATCTCCCCTCCGCTCAAAACCTCTTAATGATCTAACTGGTACACTTCCAGTACTCGTGAGATACTCTAAGTGCATTTTATAAAAGTCACTGAACTTTATTTATGCTTAATTTTTTTTGAGGTAAAACGAGGTGTTTAAATGACAAAGACTTGATCGAGAACTCCTCAACACTTGTGATGTGGTGCACCAGTCAGAGGAGGTAATTGATAGAAATGCTAATTTTCTTCATGTTCTTTTTTGAGGAGAGGCTGCTCTGAGCATGATACAGACTACTTACTACCAGATTTAGTGGGGTCGTAGTTTTAGCCCTACTTATTGCTGAAAGGGTAGCGGGTGTTGGTGTTCCTAACAATAGTGCATATAAAGGCAAAACAATTAGAATCATCCTGCTCTGCAGACTCTAATGTTGCTTCCTAACACCTTTTTTTTTTTTCAGGAAAAAAACCCCAAAGCAATTGTCCTGTTTAAGTAGAGGCTAAATCCTTTTTTTGGCTGGACAAAACTGATTTTTATTGAATTGCATAGAAAATTGTGATGTTTTATTATTGACATTGCTTTGAATTGCACTTCTTTTATATGTACTAAATAACTTCTATATTTTGCAATATTCTTCTAAGTGAAATCTTACTGAGGTTTTTACTGTAATTGAGAAGCAAGTACTACAGAAAAAGAAAGAAATTTGAAATTTCAATGTTACTGTATTTGGTAGATTCACATGAGTTTGTGGAAAGGGATAGCAAGTCTACAGTTTGTAACTGCACAGGATTAACCATAGTTATATAATGCACATTCCTTGTGGTATCTTACTTAGAATTTAAAAAATCTTTCTAGTTTCTGCTTCTCTTTCATATAGACTAAGATAACTTTTTGCAGCTTAAACAAATATTTCTGTATCAGGTAGTTCAGGAGACACATCCTGTAGGGAAAAGCATCTGCCTGCATTTAGTGATCCAAATGCATACATGCCACAGCATGGTGTTCTGTCATCTCCCTGCATACATCTCATACAGCTCCACACAGGATTACACGTTGTACATAGTATCAGTAAAAAATTCATAATAAGTTTTAGCAGAGTAATTTTCTATAGCATCAAAGACCTATTGATGCTGGTAATACAAGAGGTGTGCTTCAGTCCTTCCCTGCTTCCCCCTGACCTCTCACATATCGACACACTCCCCTTCAATTACTCCTCTTCCACCCAGATGTATCCCAAGTGAAACTTTTTCAGCCTGTCGGCAGCAAACGCTTGGTGCCTGCCCTCACACAGCCGCCTGCATCCATCCCTTTCCTCCCTTTTCTGCAAAGCCAGCGCACCCCAGCCCCCTGCCTCAAACAGCAGAAGTGCTGAGGTCCCAAAAAAGCCTTCATTTTGATCATAACACTCTTTGCAGTGCAAAGATAATGAGTAATACCAAGATGTCAGTCTTTGGGTTCCTCTTTTCTTTTGTTGGTGTCATTCACGCCACGCAGATGCCTGTGCGGGGCTGTGCCTTGTGCATGTGCTCCCTGTCCTCAAGAGAGCCACGCATGGCTTGAGCTCTGGGTAAATAACAACTGCTTTCTTCTGTAAAATTAACTTCTGCCCGCCAGCCTAAAGTGTAACCTCCTATCACATTTTCTGCAGTAGGTTGGCATCCTCAGGCACGAGGGATGAAGTGCTATGACAGGCAACCTTGTCTTTTCATCTGTTCCTTAAAATAGCTGTTAGCATCTTTGTGTATGGCAGGAAAATAATACAAATTTTCTAAGCGTCTGTAATATCTAATTGTGCTTTTGCCTTCTGCCTCCCAAACTGTTTCATGCTGAGGTGAACCATGCTGGGGTTTGTATGGATGGGCTTGCCAGGTGGTAGCACCACCTCTAAAAAAGATATTTACTGATAATAGCCATAGATGCAGCATCTTCTGTAAAACGCAGTTGAATTATTTTAGTTGCTATTGCTGTCTTTTTCAGAATGTTGAATTACCACTAAAGTCTTCCAAATAAAACCTTCCAAATTTTGATATTACACCTAAATGTGTATATTGCATTTAGAGATTTTAATGAATCTTACACTAAGAAGTTTTATCAGCAATTTTGCCGTAATGGTTTTTTAAGGTATCTAAATATGTGCATGCTGTCGTTCTGAGCCTTGTGTTTCCAAGCATTTGTCTCTTGAACTAATATATGTTTGCTGCCTTCAAATTAAACAGGAATCAATTTATAATGTGTGTTGTAATCTTTTTGTAAAAACCTAATTATGTGCATTGCTTTCTAAAATGCAAGGATTGGAATAAATATCTATTAATGCTTAAGGTGGGAAAACAGTACAAACATCTTGTGATCTGAATATATTTATAAATAGTCACTTGCCCTTTTTATGCAAATGAAATTGGGTAACTGTCAGGCTGCAATTTTAAATTTTTTTTTTCTATACTGTTAGAAGAGTGGCTTATTTGACACCTCATATAGATCTTTTTATATGTTTGAGGTTTTTCCATGTGCCTATAACTGGTGCTGTCCTGTATTGTTCTTTTATACCTTTTGTCTTTGTTTCCTTATTTTATTGCCTATACTTTATGGATGATGAGAATACTAATGAACATATGACGCATACGATCTTTCACAAGACGAACAGATAGCTTTTTCTCTTTGTCAAATGTTTATGCAGTAAAATGAAAAATTAAACAAACCCAGCATTGACTCCATTGTACTTTCAGCTTAAATAAAACACCTACTGAGGTTTTGTAGAATTTTCCCATCAGAGAGAAATATTTGAGAGTGCCGGGAGACTATTTTTATATCCAAAGAGAAAAGTTTGAGGTAATTTGCTAGAAGGCACTGAAGTTATCTTACAAAATTGTTGATACTGGACCATAAAAAAGTCTAAATAGTTTTAACCTTCAATTAACAAAAAAAGGGGGGAAGATGTCAAAACACTCATTACAGGTTTAATTATAATTTCTGATGGATTCAAGGCGTTATGGCTGTGTTCTGGCCACTTCGGTTTAGCCATTCAGCCCATGCTGCCCGTATTGTGTAGTTCATCAGTTCCTGTTAGACATCTTCACGGGTGTGATTCTGCCGAGCTTTTTGACACCCATTTTCATGCATGGCCTGCTACTTTACGTTGAAATACCTTTTTTTTCTGAGCTGCCTGCAACATTAAAGATGCCTTGAACATGCCAGGCTTGGTGCATGTGTGCATGCGTACGTGTGTGTGCATGCTACACATGGGCACAGGATAATAAATAAATGCGCCGGTGGATGCGCGTGTGCCGCTGTGCAGAAGTGCGGGGCGCCGTGCAGCAGCATCCTTGTGCGCGGTCCTGCATCCGCACACGGCCCGCACCGCTGTGCAGGGGAGGGCGATGCTCCCTCTCTCTCAGGCAGTCCCCGCANGGGGGGGGGGGGGTGTCGGCAGCCGGTGACACTAGAGGGCACTGCTTGTCCTCGGTTGCAGCTTCCTTCTGGGACAGCGAGTAGAATTAGGCTGAATTCCGTAATCTTACTTTAATTAACAATTGAATTCTTATTAAGAAAGTCTAGGCTGTTTAATTTGTCGTTGTTTTGCTTTTAGCCTTGTGTTAATATCATGGATGTAGTCATCAGCACTTGCAAATAAATGCAGAATCAGTTGTCCCATACAGTAACAATTTTATATTAAAAAAAACCCAACAACTTGAAATGTTATTCTTGGCAAAGCCAGAAGGCTGAGTTTGCCCAGCGTTGGGGTTTAGATCCCTTGCCAGCTGTGTTTCCAGCCAGCAACTGTGATGCACAGTGTTAGAAATGCGTTCGGGAAAGTCTTGACGAGTTAGGGTGATTTATTTCAGCAAAGGTCAAGAGAAAGATAAGCAGAGGACGAGAACAGGAAATTCAAAGGGTCCGTATTTGATATGTGTAAAACGTGTATCATTTACATTACCCTTGGAAAAATGTTTCTCAGTTACGTAACACTGAATCACCTGAATTGCTGCTCCAAGTTCAAATGTTTCTTCCGTTTATGGGTTCATTTATTTTGGATGGAAATTATGAAAGAAGTGGAATAATCAGATTAATTGGGCTAATATAAACAGGCATCATTTCAGAAACATCAGAAAATTAATATGAAATTTCGATGTCAAATCAATAACAAGCAAGCTCAGCGTGAACACACCAAGCACTGCTGTTAGCTTGCCCTTGTCCTCTGCAATTGTCAGAGCATTGTAAGGAGTGCTGAGTGCTGGCCAGGTCAGGAAATTTTCTTTCCTATGAAATTCCAACACTCGAGTTCTATTAATGAAGTCCTGTGGTTTAAAGCGCTGTTCATTGCTAAGCAGCGATTTGGGATTGGGCCTTATATGACATCTTTTTTTTTATTATGTCTCCCTGGTGTTTAGCGTGAATATTTCTTTCTGGTTAGGTGTTGTTGATTTTGTGTAAATGTGAGTGTGTAAGTTTTCTCACACTAAGTATTAATAAGTGTGTGGAGTTAACAGCTGGATTCTCTGATCGCTGGAAATTACCTGTTTGTTGAGGTGATGGCTGCTTGATGTAACTAAAGGTTTTTCCACATGTAAGTTCTAGATTTAAGATGTTCGAAACATACTGATTGTCTTAAAAAGGATACTTAATTTTTTAATAAACTTCTAAAATACTGTTCTAGCCAGATCTCATTGCTATTAAAAGGCAAGCCAGTATAATAATAGGTTGTGTTTTGTGCAAAGTGAATTTTAAGTGTTGTATTTTAGTCCCACATAATTGCTTGCAAATGTTAAGGTGATTTTGAACCACTCTAGTTCTGAGCAGTATCTTTTTAAACAGTGAGATGAGTATATGCATTTCTGAAAAATCCCCCTGGAAGTTACTGCACAATTCCAGATGACAGTGTAGCATGTTTATTAAAAATATGTGGGTTTCATAATTATTTCTGTATGATCATGTAGTAGCCTTGGACGGTCTGGTCACCCACCCAATGTTTAGTGATAGAGCTGTCATTTAAGAAGAGCGAGCATCACCTCGTTTTGCTTTATCAGTTCATAAGCAAAAAGAAATAAAAAAAGATGTTTAATCAACAAGAGAGCAACTCTTTTTGCGTTCACCAAATGGTAATTTGAAAGCTTATTTTGTGTGTACTAATGGTCTATAAGCAGTGAGATGCCAGAAATTCTATAATAGGATTTTCCCACTCCTAGAAGGATTTTGCTTATGGCTATGAAAAGTTAATTTCAGATCCTGATACACTTGCATTAATTTTTGAGACATTAGCTGAGTGTGGTACAGCGAAGAAAAACACGAACAGCACACCACTATGGTGTAGCTAATTGTTTATTGCCTCCAACCAAAGAAGCATTGGTAATGTGCCGGCTAGTGTCTGGAAAAAGAAAGAGGTAGGAAACTGACAGAAAAGGTCTCCCAGATTTCTTCTCGAGGGTCTTGAGAAAAGAACTGAGGAAGAAAAGGAGAAACAATAGCTTCACCAAGTCCTAAAGGTGATACAAATGGGTCTTGGCGTACTTGGAAGATCCTGTTTGTTCATTAAAATACTGTTTGACAATCAAACTATAGCATGTACCAAACCTTCCTGCTTCTGAGTGAGAAATCTCTCAATCTTGTGGTTGTATGATTTATGTATGAGAGACAAATGATTTAGATGCTTATACGCACCATACTTCAGTAATATGTTTATATTCTTTGGAGTATTTGCTGACAAAAGGAGCATGTTATCTCTTCCTTTGCTAGTAAGGGATCTGTTGACTCCACAGCTATGTAAAAACCTCTCATCAGCACCTATTTTAATCAGCAAGAACTTTACTATAAATCATTATAAAAAAAAAGCATTGTGCTATGCTTTTATACCAATACATTTATTTTGAAATTAATAGGGAAAAAAAATACAGAGCTTGTGCTTGAGATGGGCTAATAAGCGTGCCCATGAGACTTTCCTTTTCAAGCACTAAATGAAAGCTTTTGCATTGCTAACAGGCTACAAAAGTTGCTTAGGTAATAAGACTCCTTTTCTCTTATCAGTAAAAAAGAAAAGGGGAGGGATGGGATGGCTCAAGGGATTGGTAATCAGATTACAAAGTCTTTCACTTCTAGGTCACTGGTTCAAATCTGCCCCCTGTTTAGTAGTGACCAAAAGCTGTTCCCATCTGATGGCTTTTCAGTAGCCTTTGTGCAATTCATGAATGATCTATATCCAATGCCTGGTGAAAATCACTCCTAGCCCTTGCTTTGGGAGTCTCAACCCAAACCCTTTAAGTAGGAATAAATGATCTGCTCATGCATTGAAGGGCTTGGTGGGTTTATTTTTCAGAATAATTTTAATAAGTTAGCGGAGCAGTACAGCTGAATTTGCACTGTAACAGCTGCTCTGGGCTACAGCTGCCACCGTCACTTTCCACTAGCATTGCTTCGTAAGAAGTTGTTACCAGCTTACTTAAGAATTGGACTGATGCGTCTTAATTTGAGCCACATGGTATCATTCCAATCTACTTTTATATTAGACTAGAATGGGTAAAATCATAATTGAAAAAAGAAGGAGAAGTAAAGGAAAATTACTGAGTTTGTTCATCTTAGATGAAATACCATACTTATTATAGTAAAATTGATTTTGACAGACAGAGTGTGAAAACATTTTTATTGATGGTTTTACTGCTGCAGGAATGCTGTGGAAGCTGTGAGACTGCAACTTCAGTGGGTTCTCGTGCTATATGTGACTTAGACTACTATGGTGTGCTCAGATAAATGTTGGAATAGCTTTACAAATTGAAAACAAGGGAAAACAGAAAACTTCCCGGTCCCTGAAAAAAAGTCCTTGCAAGTGTATGTTTTCTGGTGTTGCCTGTTACTGGTGCTTACTGCCTTATAGTTGAATAAAGGGCTTATAGACTTGGCTCTTGTCAGCATTTTGAAGTGCTATTTTCCTTGAGGTAGGGGAAAGCTAGGGGACAATTGCTATAAAGGGAATGTAATTTCTGGTTCGTTAATATATGAACCTGAAATGAGGACTCTCTGCTTTATGTACATTTCTGTGGAAATTGCTGTGACAGTTTAGAGGTGTGTTTATGTCCATAGGGATGCACACAACCCATTACAGAAGTATGACTTTTTCCTTAAAACCAGCCAAAGTATTTCTTTTGAGACAGCAGGCAAGCTGCACATATACTGCAGTAGATTCTTGCAGTAGATTTTTTTGCACAGAACTAGGTATTTCATCAAACCTAAATGATATTTCATCAATGCAAGTCTCATTGAATCAAACAGATTACATCAGCCACCTCCCTCATTACTCACATAAACTTCAGAGTTTGCTCATAACACCTCAATGTGGAAAAATAAAATACCTGTGCATGCTGAGCAGAGCTTGGTGGGTACCAGCAAGTGGAATGCACATTTAGCACAGAGCCAGCATAGGTCTTTGCTCTCCCAAGAGCATGTCCTCAGATGTTGGGAGTGGTCTGCCTAACATGGTTATAGCTTCACATCGAAAACCTAAGCTGGAAGAGTGCTGATAAAATCTATGTGCCACAACACATGTTCATACCCATGGTTTGCAGGAACGGCTGGAGTGGGATTTACTGCCACTGTTTCCACACTTGGCTTTCAACAGCCGAGCTAGCTGGCCTGCAATGCAATGTCATCCCCTCTGGAAACTGCAGCAACTGCAGAAAAAGAAAATCCCAGACAACATATTTATGATCCAAAACACAACATTCTCTTCTATATCAGATGTCTCAGAGGTCTGTGGACTCGGAGCAACTGGTATGATGTCCCACCAGAAGGCTCAGGCTGTCCCAGCTGCTGCAGAAGCCATGTGTCTCCATGTCCGAGCACCAGGGTGGGCTGCTCATAATGTTGGGCTCAAACTTATCTGCACCTGCATCTCTGGCCCCATTTGCCAGAGGAAAGGAGGAGGAGTGGGGTCTAAGTTTAGCAATACAAGTGGTGTGGGCAAAAAAACCTGCCAGCTTCACAGGGCTGTTTGGTCCAGGAGCACAGGTTTGTAAGCCAAAGCCATTCATTTCAGAAGGTCGCACAAAGGTGGGGGAAGGGGGAGGGAAATAATCTGAAAACACTGGCAGCACGCTTTTGCTCCCTTTCCAACAGGGAAGACTGGTCTTGTTCTGGTGGTTAGGTCAGGGTGTGTTAGAAGTGGGGAGGTCTCATGACGGTTCAGCAGAGTAAGGTTTGCCTGTATTTCAAGGCAGTTGTGAGTTTAGTCATTAATTTAGAAAATAATTTGGTTAAACTAAGAAAATCTCCCAGCAAAGCATTTTTTCTAGTATAGTGATGCTTCTCCTGAAGTTTAAAAGGACTATTATAAAGCCGTAAGTGCATACCTATACATTGAATGTCGTGTCTGAAGTTAAGAACTGATGCCCTCCATTGGTACACCCCCCCCCCGAAAGTGTGCAGAAGCCTTCAAGTTGTTGTGTCCGATGAATCGACTTATTTTTTTGAGTACTAGAGATGATAGTGTGATGTCCTCTTTATAAGAGGACAGGCATGGATAGCAAAGCTCCCAGAGACGGGAGCTGTGAACTGTATTTGGTCTAGTTACATGATGACTTTCAACCAGTTGTATGATAAGCTATATTGCTCATGGTAGTGGGTCACTCATCAGACCCCACTCCGCCTGCGTAAGCTGCGGTGGTGGTGGTGCTGGTAGTTAAGCAAAGAAATGCAAACTTATCCTGGTGTGTTCCTTCACTGAAGAGGACTTTTGAGGAAAAGGAGCAGAAATAAAGCTTGCAGTTGCTTTCTGGTTTAGTGTTGTTTATGAACCTTACGAGATCTGAGCGTCATGGGGAGTATCTTGCCGGTGATGTGTAATGGTTTGGAAATAAACACCAGGGGTGGCTCCAGCTGCCTTTGATCTAAACTAAATGGCTATTATGTATATTCTGTGTGACTTTTTTTAAAATTAGGCAAAGAGCGTACAGGAATGCTTCTTTGTGTGCTAGATGCTTAAACTTCCAACTGTGTGTTCAGGACCAAACAAAAGGAAAATGCTTCTCTTTCAAGGAGGTTATCATTTGGTAGATGTATAATAAAAGCAGACATGAAATGCTGTGAGAAAAAGGGACTGACTTTCTACCTTATCCAATGATCTTAACATTTGAAATTTTTATTGATGGCCTGAATATGTAGATTTCACTCAGTGTATTTTGCTTTCCATGTTATCTCAGAAGTCTTTTTTTGAAGTGGAACTTCTTCAGTTGAAAATTATGAGCCCTTAGCTTACAAAGATGGGTGAGTAATTAAATCCGCAGAAAGCCTTTTTTGGAGTACACTGGCCAGAAACTATAAAGATTGTGTGCAGAAAGCTCAGCAGACATTGCTTTTGCTTTAGTGCAGGGGTGGCTGATCTTCATGGTCCTGTGGCATCCTGATGAGCTCTCATGGTCACGGGATGAAGGCTGACAATTTCTTCAGGTCTTACCTGGTAGACCAGACATGCACTGTTGCAGCTCTGCCTGCTGTCTCCTCCTGTGTTGAGAGGGGAGGGTTGCCCAGTGCTCTCCGAGCCACCCCAGCTTGCCCACTGGTGTAGCCTGACTTCAGGAGCCAACCAGTGTGGCCTGGCTGATACCTCCAGGAAAGTCTGGCAACCTGAGAGCAACCACCAGAGCCAGAGACCAATAATAAATTTTCAGGAGGACTTTCCCGCTTCCTAACAATCTTGAAAGTAAACATGCATCATTTTTAATAAGCCAGTCCCTCTTCGAGGCTTGTGAGTACTAGAGTTTAGGTTATTTCACCAAAGAGGGACTGTGTATGATAAGTGAATACTTTCCTTCATGGGCAGCTGGGAATATTTGGTGCTTTTGTGCAGCACCCATTGTCCTCACACTTAGGCACAGCACTCGTTACGGTAAGAAGTGGCTCTCCTTTTTCTTTTGTTGACTCATCTCTACCTGACATCACTTCTCTGAGTGATGTCTTCAGTACTGGAGGGTGATTTGTGGTGTTTAATGAGCAGGCTTATGCTGGGGGCAATGCAGAGCATAGTACACACCATTTTCCTGGCGCGTTACTCAGAAGTAAATTACGTGAGCAAGCTAGTGACCAGGTTGGTGCAGGATCACTGAGCAGGCTCATGGCAGAAATACTTCATGGCAGTGAGAACAGCATCCAAGACACCCATCGTGTTTCTATATCCAGGGATTCTGAGGTGGAAGTTGTATGTTGCTGCAGTGCCATGGCTCTCCAGATGTGATGGACAGGAGGTCCATGCCCCATGTCTTTGAAGGGTGGAGAGCTTCCTTTGCCAGTAAAGCTGTGCCTGATGGCTACTGGCAGAGGACATGGACCAGACATTTAATTGTGAGTCTGTTTTGTACTCTGAATTGGAAGATCTTTTTCTGAATCATTTCTTTCATTAGTTTTTTATATTATGCAAAACTGTATTTTATGTTCTTATACATCCTTCACTTCACAAAGCCCTTCAATGTATGAAGTCTCTCCAAGGAGACTTGTTAGCCTTGCTGCTACTTTCCCATCTCATGAGTGGGTGGAAAACCTTGTTGGATATCTGATGGCATGTCTGATGTCTGATAAAGAGGGCTGATAAAAAAATTATCCAGTATTTCTCCTGCTTTACTGTTTTTTTCAGACTTTGAAGATGTCAGTCATATATTGGGGTTGAAACCAGATGATGTCTAAGGTCCCTTCCAATCCAAACCATTCTATGATTTTATGATATTGTGGTCTACTTTGTGTAATTTGGGTTTCTGCCACACATGCACATAATTTTTTGGTGAAGGAGCATGTAAATGGATGCAGCACTTTAGTGGGAAAGGAAGGGAAGCTGCTGCTCTTTTCTTTTGGCTGCCTGCAATAGCAAAGCAGGATTTGTCATTCCCTAACCACAAAGAGAGTTACCTCCAAAAGTTTGCATGACCTCAGAAGTTTCAGTTTACATACCCTCTTGCTTCAGAGACCTTGCCTGTGGAGAAGCTTTTCCCTTCTGAAGTTACTCAGAGGTTAGAAGAGTCGAAGCTGAGGCTTCAAAGGACAGGAAGAGTGAGTGTTGTCTAATCCTCCGGCTGAAGTGGAAATCCAGCTATGTTTAAATAACAAGGATGTCAGACATCGTGTCCACCTGTGAGGTGCTGAGGTTAACATTCAGTTTTTCTCATTTTCTGTTTGTTTGTTATTTTTTTAAAGTCTGGCTTCCTAGTAAAAGTTAATATATTAAGTTGATATGTTTATGTGCATATATGATAAATCCGGGACAACTTCCTGAATAAGTGACCAGTCCTTGTTCAGACACAGCCAACATCTAGAAATATGTGGAGGATTTTCCCTTCTTGATGTCTCTCTCTAGGTATAAAATTAAATACAAGGAACCCGATTATTTCCTTGAAAAATGCAGCAGCATGAGATTTGCATAAAACTGTAATGAAAGTTTTCCATGTACCATTCAAACAGCGGTGATGAAGAGTAATGCCATTTTACCCTGTTGTATTTGATACTTAACATGTAAAAACAGTTATTTACTTGATTGTTTTACATTCATTTCAATAATGTGATTGTTCACTTGTACACTGAGTTCTGGATTTACCTATTGAAACGTGAGAAAATTACTTCCATAACTTACTCCAGGCCATGTTTTTCATTAGATATGAACCATTACCTTTGTAATGGTATAATATCAAAACAAAACTCCAGCCCCTTGTATCACTTAATTTTCAAGCCTTATTTATTATTAGTTGTGTTTCATACTGATTTTCAGGAGCAGTTTATACACACTGATTTTCAGGAGGAATTTATTTCAACTAATTGTTCATCTCAGAGATTTAAGATCACTCTATTTTATTTAACTTTATCTGAGTAAGAAAAATTCCAAGAACCTACTTATTCTGGATCAAGGCTTTTAGGCGTTTTTTAGAGATTTTCAGCCCCATAATGCAAAAGAAGAGCCCAACAAGACAGGCTGAGAGTAAACAACTAGTTTTATTCATCCATTTTATATGCATGCTGGGTTTTTATATAGAGCAAAGCTGGTCCACTGTAATTTAGAAGATGTTCAGCTCAAGCAAGTACCTTAGGAAGAACTTTTTTCCTGTGTACAAAGGATTTATTTCTGTCCAGCCTTGCTGCCTAATCGGTTTGAAATCAGCCAAAGTAACAATCACCAAGACGTTGACCAGGCTCGAAGCCTTGGGGCTGAAGACAGTGGGAGTGTGGAGCCAAACTGGGAAGCAACAAGTGCCTCTGCCCTGGAGCAGTCATATCCCTCAGATGGGTGGACCAGATGGCTGAGGTTGTTAGCAGCATCAACAGTCCAGCTTCTATCTGCTGCTGCCCTTCAGTGGAGTCCATACAAGCTGTGAGCTGCTGCAGAGTCTGACAGGTGGCAACTGAAGGAGTCATCATAACTCAGTCATCTGTGTCCTGAGACCCTGCTCCTCACTGAGATGGAGCTTCCCACAACTTCTGTCAATAGCAAGAAAACTAGTGGGGTTTGAAAACTTACTGCTATTTGCTCACTGATAGGTCTCAGGCAGCATTTGGCTCCGTGCTTTGGTGGGGCACCTCTGATGAAATGTCAGCTGGGCAACACTGCTGGGGGTCAGCTGTGCACTGCTGCTCTTAAATGCTTCTAACTGTCTCTAGTGGCTGCAAGATCAGGCTGAAAGTCTGGCGCCCAACCTACATTTATACAAGGAGATGTTCAAAATGATAGCTTGTGGTTTGACCATGCCCAGAGCTAACAAGTGCTGTGTATGTCCTTGTGAAAGCTGAGCCCAGGATAGTAAGCCTGGGGTAAGAGGCTGAGGACACTCCCAATTTCAAGCAGAGACATCTCTGTTTCCTAATCCATGTAGAATTTGACCTTTCTTGATACTACAGCTCTTCAAGCTTTCAGTCATGGGTCTAGATGGCTCCTGTTAGCATTTAACTAATATTTTGGGTTTATTGGGTTGTTATTTGGATTTTATTTATTTTATATTTCATTTCAATTTAATTTCTTTAATGGTAATTTTTTTTTTAGATTTTACTTTATTGTTTAATTTCAGACTAGGCATGGCACTCAAAGAGCTGTCCACTGCCTCAGAAATCCAGATAAACCAAGAGAAAGCAAAGCTATGACCTGTAGCCAATAAGGTTTTACTGGTAAAGAGTGGAAAAACCCTTCACCATCACAGCCAAGATAACTTTGTTAACAAAATCTTCAGGGCAGGTTTTGCATAGCTATACCAACAGAGGAATGGTCTTGCTAGCTGAGTTCATGTCATTTGGAGAGCTGATACAGCCTCCTGCCAGAAAACCTCCTGCATCCCTGTTAAGAGGATGCTGCTTACACAGATGTGTGGTAAAGCCAGAGCAGCAAAGGATCTGCTGTGCTGGAGGTTTGGTGTGATCACATGCTCAAACCATCTCGTGCTACCTAAATCTTCATTAACTGGGAGTACAAAATGCAATAGCTTAGTGAACTCTGTGATTTTGCAAGTATGATTGTCCTGGGGCTCATGTACTTGCAGTGTACATACCCAAACTATCTTTTAACAAACTAGCCTGAGTATCAGATGCTCCTCAGCGTTAGTTGTGCCAGGTACTGCCCATGGTAATGTTGGATAATGTTGGACACTTCCTGGCAGCTTAAACTGACCCTTGTGGAGCTCCACTTTCGTAAGACTGGACTGTTTTTTATTTCATTCATTAGACACTAGCCCACAGCTAGGTTTTGCTGTCAGCAGCATAGGAACATTAATGCTTCTATTGTTCAGGGTTCACATTCTGTGCCTGGATAGGAGATAGGTAGAAGCTGTTGACCCTTCAGAACCTGATTTTCATGCCAGTGAGATTTCCCCAGTTCGAGTCTCCAGTCTCGGGACAGCAGACTCCAGCTGTCCGGAGGGAGTCCCAACTGGCTGACTCCAGGTAGACTCAGCTGCTCCAAACCTCTTTTCTGATCATCACTGCGGTTCTTGCAGCATTGCAAAGGCAAGTATCTCAACAACCTTCATTGCTGAAATGGTGCAGTAAAAAAGGAATTAGATGCTTTAGTTGAATTTCTGATGGCACAGAGCTTCACCAAACCGCCTTGTCTAATGTACATTTTTCACCTGTGAGGAAGTTATCTGCAGAATGCCAACATTTTGTGCTCCTGACAGTGGAGGATGTCCCTGCCACCAGCTTGTTTTGGTTTGGTCTGTTGTGGGCAAGATGTAGCAGCCCAGTTCAAAGACTTTTATCCCCATGTTACCATACCAATTTATGTTATGTGATGGGCTTTCTGTTGAACCGCTGTGCTTAGTTCATGCTAGACAAATTGCTGGGAGGTTTGTGAGTGAGGAGAGCCAGCATTCCTACCCTTAGCCCTTCCACACCTAAACCACCTGTGTTTGGGAAGTTGGTGTTCCCCTCATTATTACAGGTCCTCAAAAGACTTTTGTCTCTTAAGCTCACACTAGGGTCAAGAGAACATGAGAATTGCATTATTAAGTTTAAAGTTTTAATAAAGCTAAAGCCTGAGACTTTTTTACAATAGAACCATGAATTTGGTTTGCAACGTTCAAAAATATACCAGCGGAATTCTGTGTACAGGGTTTTTTTAGTTGATGGAGTTTTTTACTGAGCTAGCCGTAAGGGAGATAACTTTTAAAATCTTGAGCTATTTTTTCTTTAAATATTTTTCTAATCATTATTGATTTTATGAACTTACAGCCCCAATGTAAGAGGGAAATTTTCAGTAGAGGTTCTGCAAGAGAAATTGGTCTACATTGTGAGCTTTGACAAGTCCTAGACTACAGACGTTGTAAAGCAATTGGTTCTAATATGTTCATGCCTTATTACTACTGTTGCAATGTGATTTATTGCTGTAGAAAAGTATCACAGTTGTAGATATAACATCCAATGGATTTTTGATGAAAATATCTGAAAGTCATTCTCTAACTATATCTTTGAAGGTATTTTCTTTTACTGTTTAAAAACTGATGTGTATCAGAGGCTTTGTCTACTTCAAGTAGGGATTTTATCACATCTGCAAATTCGTTTAGGGAAGTTTATTGTTGTTGCTAATTGAAAATGAGAACTGGTGTAACTTTGGATTGTTTGTTATGTTTGCTTTGTGCTGTTTGAGCATAGTTGCCCAGTAGTTCTAATTCCTAATGGATCATATTTTATGAAGGCTTGGGGATCTGATTCCATTTTAAGATGTGAAGAAAATTGAGATTATTTCAGAAATCCAGGAATTCTATTCAGGAAGCAGTGAAAAGTCTTAGGAATGCCAGACCAGCAAACTTGCACTACAGAATACAGAATTAGGTATTTCCTGGAGGAGTTTTTCATAACTGAGGAGAGGCTCAAGTGCTGTCAGGCAGACAGACCAGTTACTTGGTTTGTATGAGACTGAGTGAAATGATGGTTGAAGAAGATGTTGGTTGACTGTAGACTTGTAACAAGCAAGTTACAAGGAGAGCATATGAAGTTACCAAAAGGGAATCTGCATGCCTTTCCAAAAGGGAGTAAAAATTGCCCTCTTGCACACTGTTCCTGTCACATGATTTCTTCTCTCTTCCCATCTACCACTGCTTTTCCAAATGTTTCAGTGTCCAGCTGATGCTGTTTTGATCTACCAGAATTTCTACTGCAAATTCATTCCACTTCTGGAAACCAGTGAGGACTTTTGGACAGGGGCTTCCAATTGTTTCCTCTGAAAAGAATTCTGTTTGCAGATGCCTAAATGTCTTACAAGTCTCAAACCAGTATGATGCAACTGGACACCATGGAGGACTTGCATCAGAATTATATTGCTTCAAGTCAAATGCTTGTTGTCGACAACTGAATTGCAGTGGAAGATGAAGAAAGTAGCTGAAAGGTTTATTTCAAAACTTAAAGAGAAATTAAAATTTGGATGTGTTTTCAATTCATTTTTAATTCATTTTCCCTCATTCCTAATTACAAACAACTCAGAAGAGTAAATATTCCCTGAATATGAAGCGATGGTCGTTGATTTGATTGTATGAACCTGCAAAAATAAAAGCCTGTAAAAATTAAAATATTTTAACTTTAACTTTTCTCAGAAGTTTGAATTTTTGCCTGTTTTAAGTGTTAGAATAGGTATAAAGGGTATGGACTCAATGTTTCAAGGATTTACTCCAACAGGCCATTTACCTAAAGTCTAATTGGCACCTTCATGGATTTTCATGTTTGCAGGATCAGACCTTTGAGTCCTCTTTTAATACACTGATGCTTTCATTTGACAGGAGTATTATGCTATAAAATATATACCAAAGGCATATTTTATTGTCTATTCTAACTATATATGCATGCTAAATATGCTGCCTATATATTATATGCCTGAAGCTATGTTTTATATACATACACTACAGGTAACACAGGTATCAACCTTTTGGCATTATAATATTGTGATAACTGTATAATACAAGCTTACAGACAGATTAGCAGTAGAATACTTATTAAGTTGAGCAATAAATGTGTAATTATTATGTATGAACTTAAGGAAAGCATTTTTGGGAGTTTCACGTTCTTGCTTATGTAACTGTTAGAGCTGAATACTTCTGCAACTAGTTAATTGACATTTTCCCTTCCAAAGTGAAGGAACAAATTTTCAACCACTAGGATAAAGAGGACTTTCAAAAGGATGCTTGAATGCTTTCTAACTTGTTGCAAGGAAAACTGGTCTACAAGTTGTCATTCTAAAGGAATCAATTCTATAGTGTTGGTATATGGTTAGTAAGTTACAAAATCAAACTTCACTATGACTACAAAGAAGGAACACAAGAAAAAAGATAAAATGGAAATGCCTAAAGAGAGAAAATTATTGAGGAAGTCTAGAAGGACTCAGAATAGTGACTAATGCAGTGATACATCTGAATGAGAACAGAGAAATGCCAGTTTACCTACTTCTGGTTGTAAATGAATTATTGGAAGAAGGAGTTTAAGGGGAGAGTGAGCCATCCAATGATGAGGTTCATAGAGAGATGTCTTCCTGCAAAATCTATTCAGCTAAGGATAACAGAATATTTTTAAATGGACACTGAGCAGGAAATTAAGTAATTTCTAGGCTGTGAAAACTTTCTGTCTGGGGAATTTACTGATGTATAAGTAGTATAAGGCATAAATTAACTTTAGAAAAAATCCTTGGGCCTTTGTTTGCTTCAGTAAAAAACATCATTATTCTAATAATAATTTTTAGTATTTTTAGTAGGTTGTAGTCTATTAAATATCTTCAGTTTTAGTCCACCTCGAAAGACTCTACAGGCTGTATGGAATAAAACAAGTAGTCTTGGGAAATGTAAATCCTGCATCCCATAGTATCATTCCCTTGGAATTCAGAATAACTTCGGAGTTACATCAAATTTGAATGGTAGCTGGATGCTACATTGTTGTTTAAAGTCAATATATTTTACCTTTACAATGTTATTCCACTCCTTTAATTTTTCAAATTTATCTTAATTCAAAACTGGTTTTAGAAGAGATGAGTATGTTCTAACTGTGAGCTATCAATCCATTGAATCTGAAGCATTTACTGAGTATTGAAGCATCTGTGCCCAAAACCACACAGATTTCTTGTATCTTCTTGCAGGGTAAATTATCATCCCTGATAAGAGGGTCTGCTGCTTGAGCTTAACCTGGATCTGTTCTCCTTGATTATTATTATCAGTGGATGTCCCATTGTAGCAGGGAACTTGAGCTGCTGTGATAGAAGCAAAAGTGTCCTCAGTTTGACATGCTCTGTTGTGACATTTCTGTGTCACTGAAACATGGACACGTTAGACTTCTTGTTTAAGTGAAGGTTATACCCTTGATCCTTTCCCCACTTGATGTATTGTTTTTGTCTATTTCTTTCTAAGTTGACTCAGAAGGGCATGGATGCCTACCAAAACTTTTTTCTTCTGGGCTGGATGTTAAGAAATCTGTAAGTGAAGCTCAGTTAATCCCTTTGATCCCTCTTTGCTGCTGCATCCATGAGACCTTATCCTAACCCTAGCACTGTGGCTGAGTTATCAAAAAACATCACATTGTCAGCCTCAATCTCTTTGCTGATCTTTGTGAAGAGAATACAATTCTGCAGGCATCCACAAAGCTGAATGGCAAGCACCGGGAGCATGTTGGGTATTGCATATCATTTCCTATATATCATATATGATCTGAAAAGCAAAGACTGCATGTACCATATGAAGAAAGAGTAGAAAGAGATGGTGATCAATGGCTGCCAGTTCTTACATGTGCATAGGGAAATTGAGAATAGCAAACCTGAGCTAGGTCTGGAAAGGAAAAAGGGAGCTGCACTTTTGTATTTTCTTGTGATTTGAAGAAAAAGGTGATGTTCTAAGATGAACGGGGTGGCTAGTTTTCGAAACAGAAACATGGGACACAGCAGCTTGAGAAAAACCTGCTTTTCCAAAGCAGAGCATATTTTTTTATCTTTGCTGGTCATTACAAGTGCTTCTGAATACCAGCCCTTCATGGAGGAAGTCGTGCTGGAATACTCTGAGCTGGTGATGATTTTAAACTTCACCCAGCATGTAATAACTCTGAGTAATTGGTAGGTATGTGGGCTTCAAGGACAGTGGTATTTTTGCACCTTTGCCTGTTTAATCACAGTGTTTTGTGGGAGACAGTGCAGCTGAATGAATGCTAGAATGCACTGCACAGGAACAGGAATATTAGTACATCTGGTGTGTTTCAAAAACTTATTCGATGTACAGCAGGGTTTAAAGCAAGTTAGGTGTGTGTGGCTGAGAGGTCTTGTTTTTAGCTACTGTCTCTTTCAAAAAACTTTTTTTCTGGTAGGGTTTTGGAGTCATTCTTATGGCAAGGACGTGGAACAGTGGGTTCAGAGTTGCAGCCTGGGTGCTGATAAGCAGTTAATAGCATGAAGAAAGAATGCCTGGTTTTAGAAATGTGGTATGTGTTACGTTTATACAAAGGGAAGCTTAAAAACACCATTAACTTTATTGCAGCATACACAGTGATAATGACACCAGTTGTGAAATGCTGGTTTTTTAAGTATAATTTATTATGCTTTCTTTGATCCAGTGTTACAAATTAGGATCACTCATGTCAGGAGATTAAAACCTTTTTGTCTCTCTTTGATATCAAACTATTCTTTCCCAGTACCTTTTATCTTGCATAGCAGTGCTGAATTCTACAGCTTCTTTGTCAGCTCACTTGTGTTATTTGCAGCAATCATTTAATTTGTTTTAGAACTGATATTATTTAGTCATACTGTCATTTGCAACAACAGAGGCTCTTTAATATCCTAAAAATGTTGAGAGGCTTTGGTGTTAGCTGAGTAAGCATATGAATAAGAGAGAAGAGAGGAGAATTTTGGGACCATGGTGAGCGTGCAAGATAGCTAAATTGGATAGAAAAAGAAAAAAACCCATACAAGTCAAAGTGAGATTGTACATCAGAAAAACTACAGCAATCTACTGAAAATTAGTAGATGATAGTCATGAGAACCTTACAGTGAACCACAGGTACCAGCTTCCCTGAAGAACTGAAATAGGAACTTGGAGAAGCTTGTAAAAGGTGTCCTCAGGGAATCTTCCATTTTTTCACTATGATACCTTTAATCCTAGAATTGTCAAGCCACATGGAAAATAATAGGACTGAATAGTTCAGTCAGTTAAAAGTTAGTATTTTTTTTCATCAAAAATATTAGGTGTTTCTGTTTTTCTGGACCTGTTAAGAACTGTATA
Organism: Oreocharis arfaki; assembly: GCA_013398015.1. Taxonomy (NCBI): domain Eukaryota; kingdom Metazoa; phylum Chordata; class Aves; order Passeriformes; family Paramythiidae; genus Oreocharis; species Oreocharis arfaki. Next base: position 106,610 of record VZRR01012886.1, on the reverse strand, counting down.
AACTTTAAAACAAATGAAGTCAAGTATTGAATCTGTATTGCTGTTTCTTTTTTAATTTAAGATCATTATCTCTTGACTAAGCAGACTCTATTCAATAAAAGGAATTAATTTAAATACAATATCTTTTTAACAGATGATTCAACGAGAGGCAGAAGTAAAGAATAGGGTAACTGCCGTGGCGTTGACAGACTCTGTTCACAATGTGTGGCATCAAGAAGTTGGGAAAACTATTCGAGAGTGGATGAGAGAGGTAAGGCCATGTTTTTTTAAAGAGTTTGAGTATATATATCTGTATATGGCTGAGTAAACATGTCTGGGTGTGAAAGACAGCATATTACAGGACAGTGGAAATCATGTCTCCGTACCAGCCACTAAAATAACAAAGATTATAGCCATTTCTGAACTTCCAAGTTAGCAGTCAAAATAATAGGCCCCATGTCCAGTGTTTCTTCACAGCAAAATAGAGACATGGCAAGGCAGCTCATGCAGTTCCTGATACCTGGAGCAAAGTCCTGGGTGCTCTCTGTGCTACTGGTTTGATTTGGCGACGGTGGAAAATCCCCTTTAAGCTCTTCATGGCTCAGTTTGATGATTTGCACAACTGGCAAAAAAACCCTTCTCTCAGTAGCTTTTTGATATGTAATTACTCCTGTAGCACTCAAAAGCTCTTATACTCAGGTACGAGGCTGCTGATATTTTAAAAATTGTATTTTTAGAGTGAGGCCAACTAAACTACTGTTCATGAGTCTCATCTTCACCAGATCAGGCTCATCTCTGTGTTTTCTCCATTCCCATGGCAGAACACTGAAACAATAGGGGCACAGAGTGAATTGAAACTAGTCACATCCTGAACTTTCTGTTAGACTTGACTTTTTCTCATGGATTTAGTGAAACTTTGTGTAAAGAGTGCCTATTCCTGACTTAACCTTAAAGTTTTATAGGCCGCGACTGATGGGAATAGAGGATCACCTGGGATGCAGCCTGACAGCTCTGACTTAAGTGTTAAAAATATGAAGAATGGTAACCCCTACAGGCTCTGTCAGAGAAATCCCCATTTTCTTTATGGGAAATCAAAACCTTAAAATATGTGTTATGTAGTAAAACTGAAATTTTAAATCCTGTAATTTGGATCTGACAACTCCATTTTTCTTTAAGCATTTAGTCTGAATAAGAAAAGTGCATTACCTTTAATTTCATTTGCAGAAAGTAGATGTTAAAGAATAAGTTAAATGATTAATGGCCTAAAAAGTGGATGGAGTGTCATAACTTACATTAGCATTAAAAATCTCCTATAAGAAAGAAGAATTTTACATATGTGAAATGTGGCTGAGTGGTATTAAGACTAGCATATCACCTGGATATCTCTTACTTTAATCAGGTTTAAGGCTAGTGGTAAAATGAATAATAATTAAAATATACACCTAATCGCTGCCTGTCTGTAGGGCTAATTGCTGTCATTGAAAGAATGAATTGTTAAAATAAAGTAATTCTTCATTGGAGCTATCTCTCCTGTATCACTGGTGGCCTATTTTTAGTACCTATAGAAGTCATGATTTTTGAATTTATTAGGAGCTGTGATGAATGATAAAACAAATCATCCATTTACATATCTTGACACTGCTTTCGAGAATACTTATTTCTTACAGGCAAGTGTCACATTGTGTATAAAAGCTAGTTAATTGTGTGCTAATCTTCTGTATTATCTCCAGCTCTCTGATGTAGTGTTCTATCAGTAGTTAATATTAATTTTACTTATTTCAAATGATTGTAATACTTCATAAAAATTCTACTTCTTTTGTAATTTCTACCACCTTACATTTGCAATTTCACATTCAGCTGTTAATTAAAATTACACATGCAAATCATAAAATTATAATGCTTTACTGCTTTAAACCTTAAAACCTTTGTGAAATACTTCAATTTTAACAATTTTTTACTAAATATGTTATATTACTGGATAGTGTGTTTGTTTTTTTCTTTTTCCATTGAGTTCAATAGTTTCATTGATCTACTGTTTCTTACAAAAATCTGCCATGCTTTGTGAACTTCACTTTCTAATCTCATACAGCAACCCTTCCTTTATGTTGTCCCTGCTCTCCGTGGTCCCAGAACAGTAGGGTTGCCTTGACAAATCTATTCAAAAGCCATTCCTCGCCCTTTATTGGTGGGGACTGAAGCCTTTGAAATTCTCTCCTCACTGCAACACAGCTGACATCTTCTTCCAGACAGAATGAATTAAGGAAATACAATAAGATACTTGATCTACCAGTCAAGGATCTTTCCACAGTGAGGACGGACTCCATGGTGCACAACTAGGGCAGCAAGCATCTACAAATACACAATACATGCTGTTTACCAGAAGGGAAGTCGTCCATTTTTACTATCATGACTGATGGCATGATTTTTTTAGAAATCTGTCTGAAAATTTATTGGGTCTTTCCAAAAAGTTGTGCAGTTTTTTTTACCTTTTCTTCTTAATGAAGTTAATCAGATTTTCAGAAAGAAAAAACTCAGACTTTTAATAGAGCAAGCAATGTAGATCTTCTTTTTCAGCTGGAAATCTTATTAAAAATGTAGTTGCTTTATAATTAAATCTTCAATTCAGTAGATTTGGTGTAGTTTCAGCATATTTTATTAAAATCATATTATTTAATACTTAAGTTTATAGACTACTCTGAATAGAGAGCATTTGGAGCAAAACATTTAGAAAATTCATGGTAAATTCATCCTACTCAGAGGTTCAGGAATGAAAGGTAAATGTAAAGGCCTCCTGAATATAATTCCTCAGAGACCGGTATTTGCATTTTTTTTTAATGTTCATGCACATTCATCTCAGCTATATTTCCAATTATTTGAATATTAATCTGCTATCTTGGTGGCTTTTGTTCAGTTATAATATCTTATTTCATATTTTCACAAACATTCTTTCCACAGTGTACTCCATCAAAACACCCTAAAAAATGCTGATTTCTCTTAATTTTAGCAAATGAGCAGGCTCAGTGTTTGTATCAACACCTGTTTATATCAACACCAACTAGGAAAAGCTTAAAATGTGTGGTGGGTAGTTCAGGCACTAGTTGGTCCAAGCACCTACTCAAGACCACGGGCACTCAAAGTAGCACTTAAAAGACATGGTACTTCAGCACATTACAAATCTCCTGAATTACTTAATATGAAATAACAGTATTTCATCATCAGGAAGTGTAAGTTAGTGTAGTGTACTGTCCACTTGCTATTGGGACTGCTGTGTAAATCCATTTGAGTATTTTTGATGTGATCATTGTCCTTACTTACAGTACCTGTGTTTATTTTTGCTCTGAGTTTTTGGCTTATCTCAAGAATTGCCTGCCTGCTCTTTCAGAACTGCTGTAACTGGGTGTCCAGCTCCGAGCCCCTGGACACGTCAGTGGAGTCCATGCTGCCAGACTGTCCCCGTGTCTCTGCAGGTACATCCATTTGTTTGCAGTAAGCCAGTATATGTGTTTATGCCCAGAAGCAGCTTGTTCATTCTAAAATGCATTTTAACCCTTCTTCAGCAAGATGTGGCTGAAAGCATATGGCTGCTGCTATTTTATGCAGCCCACACTTTTTTTTTTTTTTTCTTTTGCTTTGTGTGGGATTTAAGTTCTCTTGTCTGCTTGTTGCTTGAATTTTTCTAGTCTTCCTTTCTGTTTAAGTAATTGGTGACATTATATGTAGGAGTCTAAGAAAAATAATAGTGATAACAAGAACTGGGAAATTTATCATAGGGCCTTGAATAAATGTCTAGCTCTATGTAGGCAACAAGGTTTTAAAGAAGTACATAATGAAAGTTATGGTTAAAATAAATGATACACTTTCTTGAAAGCTGTTCAGCAGAAGTCTGGTTTACATAGTAAATGGTTTGCAGCATCCAAGAATGATGATGGGAGTCTTCTGTTGTTTTTGAAAAAGCAATGCTTTTTCATTAATGAATCATAAATCATAAGAAGCACATGAAATAATACAGAGACTTCAGTTAAATGTGTGATAATTCTAGAAAGTAGATGTAGTCATCAATGTAGAAGGAAAATCTCCAATCTCTGTAGGACAGTAATCTAAAATACATAAAGCAGTTACTGAACTTTCATGCTTGATTATCAGGTTTCCTAAAAGCTGTATGAAGCATATTTCTGTAGAATATAAAACCAAGTTCAAAGGAAGACACAGCCTATACAATATTAATTTAAAAGCTGAAACAGTATTTGACCTTGCTCTGTGGGATGCAGTTGTTCGTTTGGCAAGTTAGCTTCATATCTGTCTGCATTTGTGAGATTGTTAGTGAGACCTAACCTTGTGGATGAAACTAAGTTTACTACAGGATATTTTTAAGGTTTGGAAAATGTAGGACTGTTTTGTTTGAGAGCTCACAGCAACCAGAGACTTTGATTACATTTCTGCTATGGTTTGGGATCTCACTATGCAGATCCTCAGCTCTGTATAGAATTGACATTGCTCTTTGGTGCTTTGGAAAACCAAGTATTACTAAAATTTTCATAGATTCAAGATTCATTTAGCAATTTTTTGCTCTTTTAGGGGAGATTACTGCAGTTTAAAAGAAAAATACTGTTTTCAGGAGTGGAATTCTTTAAGTAGGATTAACTTCCAATCTCTGATGTCTCTGTTGCTGTTGTGAAAGACTGCACATAGAGGTCATTTTAGTCTGGGAAATTAGGGCTTGGATAGCAGCTGGTCAGTATTTACTGTACACTGGCCAGCACTGACATAAGAGCATCTCTTCTCTTTTTTTGTCGTATTTACCTCTAATGTAAATAATCTAGAAGATACTCTATAAAAGAAGTCCTAGGTATTACTTAAAAAGCATACTGATGCTTCATTAGAGCTGTAAATAGTAAGTCTTGATTTTACATTTCTGTTGAAGATGGGTCACAGTGGCCTTAATGTTTCTGTATCACTTAATGAATTCCCAAGGTGCACAAAAGTGGTAGAAGAGTTAATTTAAATTGGGTGGGATTTCAGCCAGTAAAAGTTGTATATTTGTATTTAGTGCGTACATTGAGATGAATTAAGGTCATTCTTTTAGTAGTTCTCAACAGAGATTTTTTATGATGATTTAATGTAAGATAACTATTTCCCGGCTAATTCTTTGTAATATAAATGTAGTTTAAAATAGTATAACTTTTTGTGACTGCCCCTGAATTATCAGTTTGCTCATGTTTTTGCTTATATTTCTTGTAATCGTCTCTTATATGAACAACTGTAAAACATGTACAGAGAACCAAGTGAATAATTTGTACAGTGTCTTTATATAAGCAGTGGTATAAACCTACATTAGAGTAATATGTAATAAATTTATTAAATTTCACTAGATGTAGAAGCATTATTGTTGAATGTGAGAGATTTTATTTCACTCTTTTCTTGAGAATTGCGGTACTGAAAGAGCCCACACTCAAATCCTGGCAGCATTGCCCTTGGTATTTCAATGAATGACAATGAGACCAATCAGAACAATGACAGGAGATCTTTTCAAATAAACCTTTTGCAGTAGAAAGATTCACTTCTATGCTTGGAAGCCCATCTTTTATCTCTGTATGCACTGAAAATAAGTTCAGAAATAACTGCCTCATGGTCACATCTCTTGAGCCGGCTTTCCCAGAAAGGATCTGATATTCAGCCATTCTGTATACTGGGTTTTGCAGGCAATCCTAGTTGGTGAGCAGTTCCTACTGCAGATTATCTCACAGTCTCTTGCTTGCTTTTCCCTTAAAATCACTAGAGACAAAATAAATGACCATCAAACTGGAAAAATTACTTGTAGTTTTCCAGATAGAGTTGTTAAAGCTTTTGATTGAAGAATTATTAAGTAATTAAAATGTTTGGCATAATTGATTCATGTCTTACTTGATTATAAAAAGGAATGAATACACTTTAATAATTAAATGTTGAAAGCATGAGAACAACAATACAGAAAAAGCCAGCCATAATAAATCCATTGTCTATTCTTGTGTCAAGAGGTACTTTGTGGGTCGCACCTTCATGGTCTTTCATCCACATCTCAAGGATTTGGTTGCATACTGGTGTCATAGTTTAATACCTTCTGGCATCTTGTTGGTGACGTGGACAGCGAGATGTAGTGCACCCTCAGCAAGTTTGTCAACAGCATCAAGCTGTGTGCTGCAGCTGGCATGCTGGAAGGAAGGGACGTCACCCAGAGGGATTTTGAGAGGTGGGACTGCAGAAGACAGTTGGATACCATGAAGTTCCACAAGTCCAAGTGCAAGGTCCTGCACATGGGTCAGGGCAATCCCAAGCACAAATACAGGCAAGTCAATTGGCAGCAGCTCTGAGAAGAATGATTGTACGCACTTGTTGGTTGACAAAAAACTCAACAGGACCCACTGGTGTGCATTTCCAGCCCAGAAAGAAAACCATATCCTGGGCTGCATCAAAAACATGTCCAGCCGGTCAAGGTGGTTGGTTCTGCCCCTCTGCTCTGCTTTGGTGAGACCTCATCTGGACCTCTGCATCCAGTTCTGGGGAGCTCAGCACAAGGTAGATGTAGTCCCACTGGACCGAGTCTCGGGGAGCCGCAAAGATTCTCATAGGGGTGGAGGATCTCTCCCATGAAGATTAGTGTGAAAGAGTTGTTCAGCCCGGAGAAGAGAATGCTCTGGGGAACCTTGGAGCACCTTCTAATATCTAAAGGTGCTACAAGAGAGCTGGTGAGGGGCTTTTGACAAGGGCATGGAGTGACAGGACGACTGGGGAATGGCTTCGAACTGACAGAGGGCAGGTTTAGATTAGAAAAGACAGAAAACTCTTTCCTGTGAGGATGGTGAGGCATTGGCACAGGTTTCTCAGAGATGTTGTGGATGCCCCATCCCTGCAAGTTTTCAAAACCAAGTTGGATGGGGCTTTGAGCAACCTGGCCTACTGGAAGTTTGCTCAAACTCCCATGACAGGAGGCTTGGAACTTCTAAGACTCCTATCTCTTACTCTCTTCACTTTCAGCCCTAATTAAGGTCCTCTGTTAAACTTGAGGTTATCTTCTGTCTCAGTCTTAACCTACCTTCCTAATGGAATCAAACCAAAATCTCTTCTGTCTCAGAGGAGATGGATCCATCTCCCATTTAAGACATAAGAAAATGTAGGATGGAGAAAGATGAAGACTTTAAAGCAGTCTGTGCATTGAAAATCATCACATAATATGGAGTAGGTGTGGGAGTATTACTGGTTGGGAGACTGGAGATCAGCTTGGAATTTGACACAGACAGTGGAATGCACAGATGCTTTAATGACAGGTTGCACTGCATTACTACTAACTGTAGTTGTAGTTCGTATTGTGTCTCTGAGACCTTACAACCTTTCTTCTAGTTCTGGAGCAGGGAGTTCAGAAGCCTTTGGGAAGTCATCCTACTGGAGCAACTACTGGACAGGAATAGCTGAAAGTTGGGGTGGGAGAAAGCAGATCCATGGATCTGCATTCATCTGTGATGCTGTTCAGGAATTAAATCAGTTTGATTTCAGGATAGTGGCCTGAACTTCACCCCAGGAAAAGTATTGTGGTAAATTTTGTCAGGTAAACACGGCCTTTGTTTTCCTGAGTCCCGTTTCCTTAGCCCATGTATTTCTGCCAGTGAAAGCTTGTTATTTAGGAGAAAAGATTAAACTTTGCAGTATTTTGCCAAAGTGGATGTGCACCAACACTCATTTAAAGTAATCAAGTGAAGATGTTGTAACATTAGTAAAATGAATTGCCTAATCAAATCTTTTTAAAGCCTTCCTAGTTGGCCCCAAAATCACTAGTTATTCTGTTAACAGTTGCAGCCAATGTAGTTAAAATATTGTGAAATAAGGAAATTATAACATTAACAGACAAACAATGGAATGAAACACTGACAGTAATCAAGAAAAGTTCTATTCACAGAACAGCCTAGACTTGAATATGTCTATGTAATAAGAGAAAAAGTTCAAGAATTAATTCATACAGCTGAATAAAGTAGCCTCAGGCTGGTAGAAGAAGAGCAAACTTAGTTTTGGGGGACAGGTGTGACATGTGCTGGTGGTGCATCTTCAGATAGTATTTCCTAGTACCAAATATCAAACTTGAACTCTGTATTATTTATCAAACATTAAATTACATTTAGGTAAGCCAACCATAGCTTTTTTTTGCTATTCTTCTCTTTGAATTTAAAAAATATCATTAATACAATTTCTAACAGAATACTGCAGGTTTTGGGGGTTTTTATGGATAAATAGATAGAAGGGGAAAAAAAGACTTGACAGAATGGTTGAGGTGGAAAAGGACCTCTGGAAGTCATCAACGTCATCTTGCTCAGGCCAGGCCACCTAGACTCAGTAGTCCAGGGCTATGTTCAGCCTTCCATAGGGTGCATTACCTGTCAGTAAAGAAACCATAATAATGGTAATTAATATCCATGTAAGATTGTGTGAGTTTTTGCTGGTATACTTGCCTAAGTTCTAAAAGACTGCACAGAATCCTACCATAGCCATGTGGTGTGTAACCATGATGGTTGTGTAGCATGCGAGTCTGTACATAAGTGAGTATGGAGTGGAGATGGTGGTAGTTTTCCAGGTAAGGTAGCCGCCTTTTTCTGTGTCAGCACCAAAAGAAGGTCTGTTGCATTGCAGAAAGTGGTTGTTTTCTTGCTTTGTCTTTTCGAATCCTTCAAACTGGAAAAGGGGAAGAGGGCCTGATTGTAGTTTCTGAAGTTTGTCCCAGCAAAGCGCAGGGCTGTCACCCATTGAGCCTCACAGTAAAAGCACCGCATTTGCAGATGTGTTGAATGCATAATATGTACTTAAAGGCGCAAAGGGGTTTTTTGATATTTTTTCTGTGTACATATGAAACTTGCAGTTCAAAGCAAATTAAAGATAAGATTCTGCAGCCCTCACTGAAAAACAAGTTGAGTTCTTGGTATAGCTTGATTTAATATCAAGAAAGAATATGCTACGAAAAAGTCCCCTCAAAACTACAGCTTTGTGTTGGTTAATAAAATAGGATCAATAATACTTTGTGGCATGATGGTAAATTTAAGTAAAATTATTACAGACTTTTAGATCTGCTTAAAAACACCAATCTAAGAAACTGACCACATCACTTGGACACCAAGCCGTTGACGGACAGAGCAGGTATGCTGCCTGTGGCCCCACACACAAGTGCTGATCACGTAGAGCCCTTGTTGCAAAGCTTGTGTTGATACCAGGGAAACAATGAATTACCCATTAGATTATGGCAGTGATAGTTTCTGTTGGCTTTGCCTAACAGGTGACTCCTGCCTGCTGTTCAAAGAGTTCAGTTGTGTATTTCCTCAGAAAAGCCTGTCTGTCTGCAGATGCACCCCATGCTGATCAGATCCTGGGGTTCAAACAGGAGGCTCTCCAGTGTGGTCAAATGGACTCTCCAACACCACAGGATCTGTGTGCAGGGGTAATTGCGTTAGTGAGGCTTGTGACAGCTCTGGGGAAGGATCAACTTATTTCTTCCTGCTTTTTTTCCTCAGCTGTATTTGCCCCACACTACAGTTCCATTCTTACACATTTATGTATCTCGCATAACAAACAAGGCAGGAGCAACCATAAACTGTATTAAGTGCTGAGATGATACCTGGCTTGTACTCTTAGCAGCTTTTAGCCCAGTTTACCAATGCTTCTCTTTTTTTTGTTCACTCTTTAATCAATTTAATGAGGACTCTTCTGGGCTGTTTTCTGATACTAGTGTTTCATGACGAGGGATAGGCATCAAGCAGTACAAGAAATAGGAACAAAACCATACGCTTTTTAAAGTAAAGCAATTAAACAATTTTTCCATTCTGCTAAAAATGTTATTTTTGCATTCACTAGTCATTCATGGGTATTAATATTACATTAATCAGTGTTTACTGTAAAGTTCTTTCCATTTTATGTCTTCATGTGTATGTAGTTCTGTCAATAAAAACTTTGAATTCCAGGAGAAAAGGTAAAATGGTGAAGCTTTTTTGTCAAGGTGGCAGGTTCCTGTGTCTTGCTGCAAGTTAATTTAAGGTATTTGCAAGATTAATACACAAGTGGAGGAGTGCAGGAATCTGCAATGTGAAGCTTGCTTCATCACCCATGTTAACATTTTTGTCTGCTGCTAAAACTGGTCCTGCACTTCCATTTTTCCTACTGTTTTGTCTGTCCGGGACTGGAAATTATTACGGTAACTTTGAGGCATCAGACTGTCTTAGCCACAGCTCTGGCAGTTGCTTCACTAAGTCCAGCTTTAACTTATGCCTTCTTAGCATGGAAGTAAGTAGCTTTTTCCCTATTCCTGACTCTCCTGCTTTTATACTCCTGCTCAGTCTCAGGTGTTGCAGACAGCTTTTCATTTCATGTGTAAACCTAGCTGGGTGTGAGCTCCTGTGTTGTGCTTAGAGTAGCTTAGCTGTACAGTGCTTTGGAAAGGACAAAGTCTATAGAGACCTGTTGAATAATATTGCAGATTCTGTTCTGGAGTGCCAAAGCCTCAAAAGTAAATACAAAAATGTGAATTTGAAAATACTGACTTGAATTGCCAGATGTTGCATGTGTCAGAGAGTTCAATAACACTTATTCATTTACTGTTCTACAAAATAGTTACATGTACTTGAGGCAGTACTGATATTGGAGAAACAGTTTCATCAAAAATTATTCTTGTACTCAAGTGTATTTATTTATCATTGCAATCTTTTAGAGTAGCGTGAAGTAGTTAGTTGTTGTCTTAAAGTCCCCGAGGCTGTCTTTGTGGTAATAATGAATAATTTAAATTATTACAGTCAGATATTTCCTATGAAGCGTTTGACAACTATTAGACTGCTGTGACTGTTGCTTCTGATACTACTTAGTGCTATCTCATTAGTGCCTTATGTATCCATAACTGTCTGCACGTTGGCAGGTCTTACTCCAGTGCGTGATTGCAAACTCTTCTGGAGTTCAACACCTGTAAGGAGGTCCTCTCTGAGAGATGTCCTCCAAAATTCAATAGCAAAAATTTTATTTGTATTTGACATAAAATCCAAAAGATTTTTCACATTTCAGTTTTCGTTTTCTGTTTGAATCCAGATTCAGTTTTGGATTTAGATTTGGATTTGTTAGCATTTTTCAAAATGTTCCATTTCAGTAGAAAACTTTCCTTTTTTCACAAATGTATGTAGTTTAGGCTGGAAAGGATATTTAGATCACTTTTTGTCCACTTTTTGATAGAGGTTCTTTAACTTTTGACCAGATGTTATATTGAAATTTAAAACTTTAATTTGGTGAAAATGTTTCTTCCAGTAAGTCATTCAGCCTTGGCTGGAAGGATGCAAGAGATGAGGAGTCCATTGCTCCTTTCCCTTTATAATTTGCAAACTATTAAGAAGATTGGCTCGTTTCCGGTTTGGCTTTGTCTGGTTTCAGGTTCCAACCACTAGCTCTTGTTGTGCATTTTCTACAGTGAATTAAAGAGCTGTTCAGTAAATTGCTTTTTCTCCCTGTGAGTTACATACTGGCATTGAGTCACCACACCATTTTCTTTTGAGAAACATAATAGATTGAGTTTTTTAAGTATCCGTGCAAGTTAATTTCTCCAGGTTTCAAACGCTTTCATACATTTCTCTGTGGCATCTTCAGTCGTTCAACTTCTTTGAGATAGATCTGTCTACATCTTACTAATGTAATATCAAATCTTTGCTACCTGATTTTCTCCCATTTCATTCGGCAACAGTTACATTTGACCCTTTTATCGCCCTACTACAAAGAGTCAGTTTGGGAGGAACTTGCCCTATCTAGAGCTGCTGCTCTTCATCTTGGTTTTAAGCTAGTGTTAGGAAGCATTGCAGGTAGCTTTTTTTTTTTTTTTTCCCCCCAGGTACCAAACAAATACATTAACACAAAAAAAAAATACTGTCACCTTTGTTGTTAATAACCATCCCATCCATCTTCACATTTACACAAGTTTTATGAGCAGTAAATTTGTATATATTTCCTGTGTGGTTGAATAGCCATAGGACACTCCAGCAATAACATCTCTATTCAATAGTGGTTTCTCTATGGTAGCTGCATTTGCAGATTACTTAGTCTGCAAGTTCTTAGAAATATAGAATAATACTGAATTTCAACCCTTTTTCATGAGTAATCAATTGTTCCATCTGTTCGCTCGTGAATTTGTGAAACATTGACCAATTTCTGCCTAAGCTGAAGTTTTAGTTAGGTAATGGAGTTGTAATTAAGTTTCTCCTACTTTTGTGGTAGTATTTTACAGCATAGAAGAAGAAATGAGGAATGTAACTTCCTAGTAAAAGGAGGACATTTTAATGTCTCTCTTGAAAGGCAAAAGGGAGTAACTCACATGCTAGCCACAGTACCTGGAATCAAACAGCTGGCAGAGCAGCAGTCATCACCAGTCAACCAGAGCAGGTAAGGGGCTCCAGTGTAATGACAATCCAGAAGTTTCATGGGAAGCCTGGGAAGAGCAAAATTTTGTCGCTGAAAACAAAAGGGAGATAAAACACTTTCTAAAAATGCTTGGCAAAGTTGACATAATTCTTCCTCCTGCTCAGAATGTTCTCTAGGAATAAATCAATTGCCTGACAAAAAAATGGAATATACTCTATTTGCATATAAATCCTTATCAGCTAAACATGCTAATTTATCAAAGAATGAAACTGAGTTTATTTGTTTAGGAGTTATTTTCCAGTAAGTTGCATTGGCTTGAATTAATTACATTTTTGTACCTTAATTCCTCATTAGTAGACTCCAATATCACAACATTGTGGTTCTCAAAGGGATTTTTAGTATGCATCATCTCTCAGCCCAGAGCTGGAGCAAATGTTCTTACATTGCTTCCTGACAGGTGCTCATCTTCTTGGTTCTTTCCTTTGTGTTGAGTAATGACACATCCTGTCTGGGCAGTCTCTTCCAAACTTCCAGTTCTAGTTACCCATTCTTCCCTGATGTGAGCATACAGCCTCAGGAACAGCTGAGTAAGCACCAGTCACCTTCAAAAAAGAGACACTGTTCTTCATGCGCATAGAACTTAGGGTAGGAATTTATGGACCTACATATCCATTTTTACTGTATTTTTCTTGAGATTTATGTCAGGCTACCTATGCAAATAGTTTTCTCTGAAATTTTCGATTAGGATTTTCCCATCTTCTGTACCTTCTCTGCTATTTTAAGCATTATTTAAAATGAACATCAGTAGCCAGTTAACTGATTTATGGCTCTTGAGTACAAACTCTGCAAGCCTGCCAGTTCAGAAACATTTATCCGTGAGAAGATACTGATGAGCAGCAAAAAAGAATGTACTTCATCAAACAATCTTTTTTTTTTCCCCAAATATGAAACAGAAGCATATATTGAACAATTTTCTTCTGCATTGTTATTTACAGTTTCACCAGCTCCATCTGAAAACTGATGCATTTTTGCGTTTGGTGCTTGTATATTTTGCTAACTTTGCCAGCCATACATTGTTTTTACTGAGATAATTTTAGTTTTCTTTATCATATTTTGCTGATTTTCATTTTTTTATATTTCTTAACTGATTTCACTTTTTTGATAAACCAGGGGGACTAATGCTGTTAGGTGTTCTTCTGTCATCCAACAACCTTGTAAAAATACCATTCATTCATTTATGTTTAAATATCACACCTTGATTAAATTTACCAATCTTATTCCTACTTTGAAGAAAAAGTACCCTTTTTGAAACTCCAAGCATGTGTGTTTGCCGGCAGAAGCTTCTCTCTGTTCAGTCCCACCAATGTCACCAGGTCAGGTTCACAGGCCCCAGGCAGCCAGCCACTTGTCTTTATCTACTCAAAACACTGCCCAAAAGGGTAAAGTCATGGAATGTGGGAAGAGATGGGATGGAGTTGAGCTGTGGGCTGTGGGACACGCCTGCAGAAGCACATGGCAGCACAAAGGAGCACACGGCAGCACACGGAGGCTTGTCTGCCCCGCACCCTGGGGGAAGGAGGTGTCACACAGCAGAACCCTACAGAGAAGAGCCTGCTAGACGCTGACAGACGGGTGGACAGCATGTGGTCACCCAGTGGAGGGACACTTGGGGTGTGCATTGCTGACATGGCAATGTGTGATAGGCTGCTTAGTGAGAATTGACATGTAAGGAGATGCTGTGTCTGGAAGCGGTGTATAAAAGCAGCTCGTTCCTTCGAATAAAGGATTCAGATTCCCTGTCGGTCTGGGTCCGTGTTTCTATCACTGACAAAGGAAGGTATTAAGTGTTTTTGTCGATGAGCATTGTTCATTGTTTTTAGAAACTCTTAATATTTGTGACCACCAATGTCCATCTCCTGAGCTTATATCTTTCAGGGTGAAGAAACTCTCCATGCAGAGGTGTGCCTAGGGACAAAACTTAGCCCATTCACTGTTTGGCCATGGTTGTCTGTCACAAAACTCCTCCCCAGCATCTTCTCCTGGGCTTTTCTAGTGTACTAGTTTACATGCACCACAGAGCCAAGATCACATTTATCAGTATTGTTTGTAGGAGAGCTCCACGTCCTTATCATTTCTATGCATTTGAATCAACCTAAGTAATAAGGTGGTAAGGTAAACCTAGGTTATAAGCAGATTTTTTAATACTCCAGGCATACAAATTATGCTGTCATAATACAGCCATCAGTAATGCCAATTATGTCAAACTGGGCTTCATGGCTATGGTTAGACAGCAGACAAGAATTGAAAAAATCTAGCAGTAGCATGGCATTAATTTCATCATTCCTTTTCTTTTTATTTGCCACATAAATTTGTTTGCAACACATGGAGATCAAATTTTTAATATATTTGCCTTCTTATCACCCTGCCCTCAAACTGCTAATGTAACAGTTTTCTGACTGCTCCAGCTAGTTCTCAGCACAGTATATTTGCACTTTAAACTTTCTCCCATCTAGGAACATTTGGGAAGCCAAATTTCTTGTAGAAAGGACTTGTCATTTTCTGGTAACCTGCATCAGCAACTAATCTTGTCATGTTGATGTGCAGGGACAGTTAAGAGACTTGTTTTAAAAGCATCATGGTTGTTGAATAGTTAATAAGACTAATAAAAGCAAAAGCAAACAAGTAGTAAGAATTCAAATGCTGATTGGTTAGATAGTGTTAAGGACAAGGCTAATTTAAGCAGACATATTATATTCTTATATTACAACATGCAAACCATACCCTATGAAATAATTGTTTATCATATGTATCTTAATATTATGAATAATTATGTATTCCAATAAATAATTTAATGAACCACATTTAATAAGCAGCAATTTTTAATCTATATTCCAATTTTTATGTGAAAGACATTTCCCCACACATTAATTCTTTTATTTCCGATAGGTTTGCAAAACATACCTACAACAGCTTAGCAGAGAAATAATCCACGTGGTTAATGGAGTAAGCCATTTTAGATTATATTCATTACTACTGCTGTGATACAGTAGTCAGTTTGAAGACAAATGTCATGTACTTTCAAACAAACACAGTTAAGTGCCCATCATTGCTTTTAAGAGCAAAAGTTGTGCAAATGAGGCAATGTGCATTAAAGTTCTTTCCACTTTATCTGAGATTTTTATTTTAATATATTGTTTGAAATTATACACATTATAAAATATAAAATGCACACAATACAATTTGTAACACATCTAAATAAACCCCACATCTATTTGAAATCTAAAGGCAAATTTTGACTTAGATACTTACACGATGATCTCTTTGAGTCTGGCAGACCTTAGCTGTGACTTTGCATTGCTGGGCAACGTAGGTCATCTTTTATTACCATCTTCACCTCCAGATGATCAGTGCTGTTATGTCAGAGTTTAAACTATGTCCTGAACTGGGTGTTAAACTGGAGGGGCCTTGCATGGAAGGGAGCATTCCTGCGTGCAGGTGTGCATGGTGTGGCTGTTCCAACAGGATTTTTCCACTGCGGCTGTACATACAATGCAAGCAAATGGGAACATAAACATATTTGAAAACACTTGTGCTGCGGAAGCACGCACTGTATTTTGATTCTATTGGAATTGCACTTGGACTCATCCTTGCTCTGAGTAGTTACATTTGGATGTTTATTATTTGGTTAGTTTGGGGACAGAGTTCTAGACATCTGTTTGTGTAACTTGGTCCGTTCAGTGAAATCTGTTCTCTTTTCCACAAAGGAGACCTCCCATAAAATCCCATCAGATTAAACAAATGCATGTAAGATAACGGCTGAAGTCAGTACTGTGCTGGACACTGATAACAGTATGTGTCAGGGCTGTGAGAGGGGATTTGGATCGTTTCAGGACTATTCTGGATGTTTATGATTTTGACAATTTCCTGCTACTGACTACAGAATTTATACTCACATTAAGTGTACCTTGCAAATTCAGCACAACTTATAAATCTTTTGGCTGCTAGGCACCTGATTCAGCTGCCACTGAATATTCTCATTGATTTTGGTGAGTCTCTCTTCAGTTCTTGTCCCAACAGACCACTATTTGAAACCAAATGCCAGGTGTTAACTAACGACAAATTTTTAAGAGTGTTCTTTTTTTCTTCTGTTAATAGCCCTGGATGAAACTTACTAAACTTTTCTGTCATGCTCTGTCTGATACCGTTCTCTCCTTACTCTTTAAGCTCACACCTCCTCTCCTCCAGGAAAGTATCAGCTTCTCGTAAAGATCTGCCTGCGTGTGCAGAGGAGTGGGTGTAGCTTTGGAGAATCAGGCCCTGAAAGAACACAGGAGGAAGCCTGCACTGTTGACTGGCAATTGGTCACCTGCCTCTGAGATGGTGGTTTGAGACCCCATTAGCTGACATTGGAACTGAAGCTGATTGTAGCTTCTAGTGTTAGTGGCTGAACCACTGCACTGTCTTATAGGTGAAGGCGCTCCCTTTCTCATCATTCTTAAAAAATGAGTTGATTTCTGCCTGTTTTTTTAAGGAACAACATTCATTGTTTCCAGGCTGCAGCATCAAGCAAGGCACTGCTAGTTTCCTTGACTTTAATCAGTCAGTCTGTCCTAGTTGATTATTTTTACCAATGCCTCGTAAATGCCACGTATGTTTTGAAACAGTGGAGAGGCAAGGTGTTCATTCAAGCTAACAGCTAAGCAGAGGAGGAGTCAGTGACAGATTAAAGGAGAGCCAAAATACTGTTTTTCATATTCTGTCATGTCTGGGTGACAACGAAGAGAAACAAAACATGCAGTGGACATGGCACCAAAATGTGGTGGGCTTCCCCACCAGCCAAGTGCCACAGGTTGTTCTCATTGAGCCAACCAAGCAAGAGCATGCCTTAAACAAGGAGATTAGATGTAAAGTGGTCATTAATACCAGTATACCCAGCCTGTGAGAAATGTGGGTTAACTGGAAAACAGATACCACCCGGGAATCCATCATGTTGCATGATGTCAGTAGAAAATACACACACATAATCTTAGGAATGTCAGCTCTCTTTGTCTCTCTACATCCTTGTGTGTTCCTTCCAAAGCAGCTCAGGGCTCAGCAGTGAAGTGAGGACTTTTTCTGTTATTTTGTGTGTTGATTGTGAAGTTTATGTTTTATTAAAGTTTTAGAAACTCCAGGTGAAAGAGAAGTATGAGCATTTTTATCACCTGCTGTCAGACTGTCTCACTTCAGGAGAACTCTGCTACACAATACAGGCAAGTCCTGATTTCTGATGATTTGAGTCTTCACTAGAACTACATTTTTATTTTTAGCTGGTTTTAGCTGTATTCGCAGCTTGTAGTTTGTACCCACAGATAAATAATATTATCTTGATAACAGAGGTACAGTCAGTCCCAGGTGAATTGATTTGTCATCATCTGAAGCTATTATCAACCATGTAAAATTTATTCTTTGTAGAAATGAGAAAATAGAAATTGATTCTGAGTAGTTATTCTTTGCCTATGCAGGCTCTTCCATTACATATTTTCTTAATTCTGGTATGATTTTTCTGTGCTACATTTCTTTTTCTAAACTTTTCCTCTGATTTCATGCCTCACTTTTTTTAATGCTACTAAATGATTTACTGAAGCTCTACAAGTGATATTTCATTCGCCAGGGAGATTGAGCTGAGTGCTGTCCCCAAATTTGATACAATATTGTGTTAGAATTAATATGGATATTGATGCAAAATTAATGCAAATAGACTCCACATCTAATCCCACACTCCCTCACTCAAGTTCACTGGCAGCAACAGCAAGTTACTTCTTTGATTTCAGTGCTGGATATACAATATTTATGAGAGGTTGCACTTTACAACTTTACTGTGGTTATCGTTATTCCAGTTTACATTAAAACAGTTTCTGGAACTGAATTTGTTTCAGCGCTGTTGTCAGATCCCACTTAGACAGACCTGAGTTTGGGCTTTGGTATATTTAGCTTGTGGCTTACCCCAGTAAAAGCTACACCACCAACTTCCTGAGGGTGCAGAATGTAGTTAGCATTTTGCAGGTTGTACCTGTGCAGGACCATGCAGGACACTGCCTAGATTCATGAGTGCCTATGATGTGCATGGCAGTATTTGACCACTTAATGTCTCACTTCTGCTTTATATGTCTGCAGAGTCTGGCTAGAGTGCACTGTTAGAATGTAATTGGTGTAACTGACAGCTAATATGAAAGATCAGGAGAGAAGTCATCACCAGACTTCAAAGGTCTTAACAGATTGGTGGGCCATCTATCCCCTCACATAGTCTGTTGCTGTATCTTCTGAGAATGGCTGAAATCTTCAATGACCTCTAACTTTGACATGTTACTGTCCTGTATTTTACTGGTCACATCTAATTTTCTTTATTTCTGTCCATTTAGATGGGCGTGGGTCTTTCTGATCATAAAATCACAGGCTCATGAAGATGTTTGGGTTGGAAAGGACCTTAGTTCCTACCAGTCACCATGGGCAGGGACAGGTGTCTCCCTTTTCCATTCAAATATGTGTGTCCAGGTAAACAGCTTTTCGATGTGTAATAACGGCTGGTTTAAACCATTTTAATCTTCTTGCCCTGCTAGCTTCAGACTCATTGAAAATGTTTGTTTTGATATGGTTTGGCATGTACTTTGTGTATGACATTTGAGACATAGGCTTAGGTTTAAAATGTAGCTATTAAAATAAATTGGGCATTGTACAACCATTTTCAAGCAATCAGGCTTTTATGAGTTGCTTTCTTAAACCTAACTGTCTCAAGATAGTTTTGTTTATATTTTCACTAAACGTGAAAGCTCGTACTGGTTTAAGTGTGCAATTCAATGACAATTTACATCATAGGTAAAGATCGATAGATACTCCTCTGTGGTGTTTTGGTATGGAAGACAAATACCTATCAAGAAAACTTGCCTATTCTTGGTGGGTTTGATCTTTTTTCTCCTTGGACTTGGCATTGCATCTCTCCCATCAATCCCTATGTACATGGCTGAATTTCAATAGAGAAGCTTCCTTCCCAGGCATCATGCAGTCACTTCTCCCAAAGCAATGGGCAGAGCAGAGCACGGGTGTTTTCTTCTCATCACCTCGTGGATACTTTGGGGAGCTGTGGCTGTTTCCATGAGCAGGAGACAAGCAGACCTCTCTGGGTACACCAGCAGAGATGCTTCTCTGGCTTACGGCTTCTGCCTTTTGCTGCTCCAGCATCCCACCCTGTGGTCCTTCATAGTGTCTGAGCATTGTAGTTCTGGGGAAGAAAATGCTCAGAAGCATTTCAGCAAAGCAAAATAACATGCAGCAAGCTACTTGCCTCCGCCAAATCAAGCATGGGTGTAATGATCCTTTTAACCAAGACACTTTCAAATGGACCAGGACTGACTGAGAGGCAGTGAGAGCAGCCCAATGATAGATTTAAAGTTCAACAGAGGGGAAAAAAAGTCATACAAGGATTTCACAAGCAATGACGCTTGGATGGTATTTGGGAAATCTTTTTCTTTCAAGACTATCTTGCGATTTACTATGGGAGTAGCACATCAAAGCTGCACTGACTTCAAAGCTTAGAACCACTTACGGCTTCCAGCTATTACTAAAACCTACCACTTCACCCTGGCAGCAGCTCATCTCAGCTGCCTCTTTAAGTTACACCCATCTACTTCCTGCCTTCTGATTTTGGGGAGGGAAAAAAAAATAGCCAGAAAAACTTGTAAATTAAATATAGCAGTTCGCACTGAAGCAATGTCAAAGTCAGGGGAAAAAGGCAAATGAAGGCATTAAGACATTAAAGATTTAGTACAAACTCAACAGTGATTTACATACACACACTCTCATTTGGCTGACTCTAATAAAGCTGTCTGCTTTGAGGAAGTTCCCTGAGAGAGTGTTACCCCAGGGTGACAGCCCCTGAATGAGGTGTGCGAACTGTGTGGGCTGTTATTGAGGTCCAAATGTTACCTGTAGCTTGACACAACCAGCAATGCCATGGCACTCCAGGATATCTTCACCTATTCACATATATTCACATACAATGAAATTAG
Organism: Oreocharis arfaki; assembly: GCA_013398015.1. NCBI lineage: Eukaryota > Metazoa > Chordata > Aves > Passeriformes > Paramythiidae > Oreocharis > Oreocharis arfaki. The sequence continues at coordinate 86,190 of VZRR01012886.1, read as the reverse complement.
TTCCTGTCCCAGTTCCATAGGGGCAGTCCACATCCACTGATCTGCAGAGATACCCACTCATGTACCTCAGAACAGTATGCCACTGTGAGGCAATGACCACCATTTATTGCTGCAGTATTGTTGATTCTTTTGTATTAGCAGTAGAGATCTTGGAGGCAATATTTTTGTATTGCATATTTTGGTAGTCCCTGAAACAGCTCAGTTGTAGTAGCACAGGGTTGTGCTACGTTCTCCAAATTAGTAGAAGGCAGCTAAAATGTACCAGAGTGGTAATTTATTGTGGTGTTAATATTGTTCAACACTTCAAATTGGTACATTGTTATTTTCTGATTGGGAGATTTATGCCTGGGTTTTTTACATGGTACATTAATTTCTGAATACAATTTGTCTTGCAGATGACATATTAATAGGAAGTTAGGAATGACTGTGGTCTTTGAGTGTGTTTCATATGAGAGTTTTTATATTCAGCACAGATCAGTGACATACTCTAGAGCTGAATGCCATTAATCCATTTACAGACATTCATTGCAACAAAGAGAAGTTACCGCTGAAAGAGCCAACCATACATTAAGGAGAATTTCTCTGTTTCCTTGCATAGTCTTATATTTTGAAAATGCCTTGTCATGTGTTTAAAGTTGATTTTATTTTTTCCTTTCTTTCTTCCCTTTACAAAGAGGGATTTTGGCAGCAGTGGGGGTCCTGGTGGCTTCTCCCAGCTGAGCTGGGACAGCAGAGATGGCCCCACATGGTGCCAGCCTCCTGTTTGTGGCCACCGTGTCCCATCAGGGGGTTGTCTTATCCTCACCCACACACACAAATTATGTGCTTCTGCATTCAACATGTGGCAGATCTCAGTACAGAAGTGGGAAGGCAGACAGGCTGTTCTGCCTGGATGATGGTTGCCACTGGATGTATATAATTGAATTATTGTGTACTACCGCCAGTTGGCAAAAAGAGTATTCTAAAAAGCTGACATACGTAAAAAGTGTACAGGGACTTACCGTTAAATCTGTAATATATGTATATATGGCCAGTGTATGTTCCCTCTGAAGAACATGGCTCTGCTATAAACTTGTAGAGGGGTTGATGGGAGGTTCCTGGCTGGCTGATGATGCAATCAAAAAGTAAGGTTATTTGTAGTAATTACAGATGCTCCATCAATACATTTATATATTTTGCTGTGTGATATGTTTTTTTCTCTTCTTATTAAATGCATTTCTCTCAAATAAACTGTGCAGACCAGTAACAGCACAGTCATTTGAAGTTCACTGAAGATATAGGAGGACATCATGTTTCCTGTCCTTCTGTTAAACTCGGTGTATTAAGTTTCTTGCACAGCTTGCAGCATTGAAGTGTGATATACAGCTATGGCAAGGCAGGCTAACCACATACAAATTCATGAAGTACTGCTGGATTAGCAGGAACCAACAAGAGTGTGCAAGCGTGGAGGCATGATTTCTGTAACTTTTCATTTATGAGCTATATTAAATAACAAGTTTGGATTTTGTTGTCTGTAAATAACGATGCACAAATCATCTGCAGAAGCTATTGTTTCATTTGCTTACTTTCACGACATGAAGGTTCTGTCAGCTGCAGTGTGTACGCAGGCAGAGCTGGACTTGAAGTTACAAATCAAATATGTAAGGATACAACAAATTATTTTGGATTAGTGCAGAAAATTCAGGAAAGCATAGTGATTTCTTAACTTACAGGTTTTTGTCTAAATTTCTCATTATTTTTCTTTATATTTTCTCTGCCTTTTTAATGTTTTGTTCCCTTTATGTTCGAAGGTGGCAAGATTATGGAAGCAATAGGCACTGCAGCCTACATTGAAATTTAGTTGTGATATGGCGGTGTGGAAAGTGTTCTTCTGATGTCAGGCTGGCTTGATCCTCTGTCTATGATATTAAACCTCTTTAAACACCTCCATGATAATGTTCACCTTGCTTGACTTCAAAGAGCAGTGAAGCTACATAGAGCGAGTGAGCCACAACTCTGCCGAGCGGTTGCTTAGAAATGCTAGTGCGTTCTCTGCTGTGTTTATGAAGTTATCTGTTTGCTGTTCTGCAACTCTAGAATCAAAATAATAGATGACTGAGATAAATACAGGGCTAAAGATATTCTGTGATTTAAAGTAATTGCCATTCACCTTTTGAGACATTTTCCACCCCCATCTCCACCTCCCCCAATAAAAGAATAATTAATTAAAGAGGTTATTTTGGGGAAAAGCAAAGTTGACACTATTACTGAGGAACCTCTTGAGTGTGGTCTCACTGGGTCACTCAAGAAAAGGAAGGATGTGGATGAATGCCTGCCTTATCACTCAGAGTTTACTGGGAACTAATCTGTTCAAAATGTTTGGACTAAGCTAAAACCTGGCTTGCTCATCTAATGAAAAAGGTCAAAACAGAGGAGAAAGTGCCATGGTTTGTGTTAGGTGACGCTGTGCCCTGCTTGTCTAACTTGATTACACAGAGCCACTGAAGCCCCAGGCAAAGCTGATTTTAGCTATAATCAGCTTCTTAACCTTTTGAGAACTAACATAAACACTACCTACTAGTGGTTAATTATGTTGCTTTACTACATACAACAAACTACAAAGGTAAAAGTGTAGAACTGCAGTAACACATGTTGTGACAAGATCACTCCAGGGGATTACAGCTCTCCGTGTTTTATCTGTGCTCACTGATTTCTTGATTAAAAATTAAAAATGGGCTATGAGCAGGGAGCATCATTTTGTCAATTGCAGGCAGCATTGCCTGATTGTGCTACTTGCCTCATCTCTAATTCCTCTTACATACTGAAGGAATGACCTACTGTGGTTGGACTGCTATGGTGGTGGATCTGCTATTTTTTAATTGTTTAAGATTATCTTTGTTCTAATTGCTTACTTGTAATTAAGCATGTGTGCTCCCTTCCTCTGTGATGAGCATCTTCCTGAAAGTTTTGTAATCTCTTTTGGCAGAAACACCATGTCTGTATGAGACACCTGTCTCTAGGTAAGATAAATGGGATATATTTTAATTTCAGATTTTGCATATACATATATAGGCAAGAAGTAAAAATCTGAAGCACAAAAACTGGGCCCTTGCAGAATCTGTATATCCTAGCTTCCTGTGTGTTTTGGTTCATACACTTCCTGTAGTTTGACAGAAAATTTGCATTTCTGTGAACTTCAAAACCTTTAGGAGATTTCTAAGCCAATGGGTTTTCAGTGTATGTTAAATTTTTCTGACCCATGCTGATCCCTGGTGTTTATATAAGGAAGTCTTGATCTACTCATCTTATATACGTGCTTCTCTTATGTTCTTGCTACTTGGAGGTAGTATGTTGCCCGTGGGTTTTCCGCTCTGTAGAAAGTATGTCTTTTTTACTCTTTCTGTCCTACTGTTGTTGTCAGCAATGCATCATTCATCTCCAAAAGTCTGCTCAGAGTAGCACCCCTAATGACTTATCATTATGAGTAGCATTAGCACGGGTGTTGCAGGGCAGCCTTACGCTGCTGGTGTGCTCCACTGTCTGGGTGGGGGTGTTGTGGTAACCCAAAAGGTTATTGTATTCCGTACCTATCTGTACCCAAAATTGTTACTGTCTCTTTATGACCCTGCCGCCAGAGATGGACGGAGCTGGGCTGGGGTGGGGAAGGGTTTGGTTTCTGCCCCTTTAAAGTCTGCTCAGGCAGGCCAAGCGTGCTCTTTCACAGCGTGGTTTTTGCCTCACTGGCTTCTTGGTCTTTGCTTAGGCAGGGGCTTTTCCTTTTTGGCTTCTATTTTTGGGGTTTGGTTTTTTTCCTTGCTTCAGAAGGTCTTCAAGTAGCAGTTTTGAGCTGCCTAGGGGCGAGTTCCATAGGTGCCTGCCCCCACCAACTCGCTATCGGCAGCCAGCCGAGGAGAGGATGCTACGGAGTCCCCCAGCCCAGACCCATTGCCTTGCCTGCTCCTCTTGTCTCCTGCCAGAAGGCCACGTCCTTCCCCAGGTTCTGGCCCTGACCGAGTTTCCAGCCACCATCAGAGCACGCCAGCTGCCTTTCTCAGCAGAACTTGGCTTACTGGAGAGATAAGCAGGGTGGATGGCGAAGCCTTGACACCACTTTTCTCTTTGTCCTTCAAACCATTTACTCAGGGACATCCCCAGCATTTTTGGGTCTCTTTTTGTTCTGGAGAGCCCATGAGGTTTAGCAGTTTTGTATCTGGTGATAATTTTTTGTTACTTGTTGATTGTTGCTGTTCTCTTTGTTAGTAAATTGTTACTTTTCTGTGTAAATCTGCTCATATTCATAATTTATTGGTGGAAAGGAATTGGTTGAACCCATTAAGGGAGGCACCTCATTCCAGAGTGTTCTCCTTCAAATTGTCTTAAACCAAGACGGGGCATTATGAAACTGGACCACCAGGTATCAGGACGTTCAATGCCTTCAGCCCATCTGCTTCCCGTGACAATTGTAGTGAGGCACTGTGGTAGCAGATAGGTTAGCAGGGATACAGTTACACCAGGGAGATAGATGAGCCTTCACTTAATTCAGACATTTATTTTCTTAACTAGGATTAATAATGACGAGAGTTAAAGTAATAATACAAAAAAACCCACTACTGACACAACAACTGCAGTAAGTAATAACACAACACTTGCGCACATAAAAGTCTTGGTGAAGCCTTGACACCACTTTTCTCTTGTGTTGTTGTATATACAAGGACATACACAAGTTATTTACAAGGTCAGAGTTGGTTTCCATTTCTTGCAGGCAGCAACTGTAAGGTTTACCTTACACATATTTATCCATGGCAAAAGTACATTGTGTTGAGCAGAAATTAGGCCAGCTGTTAGCTTCTGAGCATCAGAGAGGTGGCAGGTTTTTTAGCTGACTCTCTGCATGGATGTGAGTGGACCCCTGAGTTCTGGACAGGAGTGAGAAATCTCTTGAAATTTGCTGAATGACTTGGTGATATGATCTTCATCTCAGGTCCCATGATTTTCTACAGGAAAGGGGTATGCATAAAGAAACTGAGGCTGACTGTGACCCTTTTGGGTTTCTTGCAAACATTTTGGCATTTCAGTATCTGGCTGTACTCATGTTCATCTAGGTTGTCTCATGTTCTGATGGCTGTTCACAGCCTGGCAGCTGTGTGCACAGCTGGGTAACTTCTGGCTGTGCCCTGCATTTCCCTGTGGGAGACATGTTGTTCTGCAAGCACAAAGATGACCTCATCTCTTGGTTGCAAATAAATTTTTCTAAGGTTTAACATGGACTGTGTTTTGCCTCTGCAGCCACAATGGAACACATTCTCTGACCTACTCTAACCATCCCCTTCTCCTGGTTTTGATTCATAGAATGAAAAAGAATTAATTTCAGGTATTTATTGTGTAGATCACTGTGGCATTGGTTGCATTTCTTGAAATGATAGAAAATTTCATCTCTAGCCAAACTGGACACGGTTATTCTGCAGCAGTGATCTGTTTTCCTTCACCTGTCCTTCACCAAAAAAGGAGTGGGATCACATTGTCTTCTGGTCCAGCTGTCAGAAATAAGAAGAAATGAGGCGTCTCTAAAACCTGTTAGTCTCCACATTTAGAACTAGATGTTCTCAGGCCTCCTTATTTCCTCAATACATTCCAGTTACAAGGAAGCTTTGTGCCAATTTTCTGCCATGTGAGTACCTGCTTTGCTCCAGAATTACTATCTGGGGACTGTTCAAGTTCATCTAATTGCTGTGGATAGTAACAGGCAATGAACAGCAGTAGTGCAACAGGCTTAGAGCTGTCTCTTTGCCCTCCAGAAGGAAACTTTGGTGCTCCTTGCATAGTAGTTAATTTCTGGAGTAAATGGCACAAGCACTAGAGTTTTGCTGTGTCTTAATGAGTTGGGTGACTGTGGTTGCTCACAAAGGAAATGAGAAAGTTCTGTATCTGAATATACTCAGAAGCAAGGGAAAACAGTGTTGCACCATTACTGCTGATGTCTTGAGACTGGCAGCAGCTGGTTTCCAATCCCTCTTTGAGGATCAGCCTTTCTTTCCATCAGCCACCACAGGACATGAAAGCACTGCTGCTCCTGACTGCTGAAACTGTCCATGTGCCTCGCAGTACTGGGATAACAGCAATAGCAAATTTTGATCCCGACCTAGCAGAAGAACAGAAGAGCAGAAGAACTCCTGAAGAACAGGAGTGAGGCTTGTGTTGGGTTGAATTTTATCAGGGGCTGCGTGGAGAGAATCTCAAGAATCAAGCAGTATTTGCTTTTGCCCCCTGGAGAATAAATTGCTTTGCGGTGGCAGATACAGGATAAGTCAAAGATGATGCATGGCTGCAGAAAAGACAAGCCTTTTACAGACATATCTAAAGAAGCCTATAGCTTACAAAGCTATTGGTGATGCTTCAGCCCAGAGCCTCTGTATGCTGATAGGCAGCAAGGCCCATGGAAGAGGAGAACAACTAGAAAACCTGTAAAGGAAAGCAGCAAAACTGATAAAAAGTCTAGAAAATGTGGCCTTAAGAAAAAGGGTGAAAAGAAGAAAAAGGCTTAACTTAAAAAGAGAGGACTGAAAGAAAAAAATGTGGTGGAAATCACTGGAAGAGTGTTTCAAAGAGGAAAGGAATAGTCCATTCTCTGCAGACCTGGTAAATAGTAGAAAAAGGAATAAAATTAAATCACAGCAGGAAAGGCTTGGATTAGACACTAAGGGAAACTTTCTGATGGTATATCTGGGGTTACTGCCTTCAGGTGCTCCATGGGGGAGGTGGTTAAGAACAGGGCAGACAGGTGTTTGCCAAAACAGATGTAGGGCCATTGGGTCTTGCTGTGGGCCGTGCAACATCTCTGTCACACCTGCTTGTTCCTGGCTGTATGAATGGGCAGGGAAAAAGAAAGCTAAGTGACTGAAAATGCAGATGACACAGATTGTCAGGTTCATAGTTTTTAAGCTGTTTTCATAATTTTGAACACTTTCTTGCTGTCTTTTTTAAAGATAAAATAAACACTATACAATACAATCATGGAAAACTATTTAAGCTGTGTATAAGACAAATATTTTTTATTATTGCAGATTTTGAGGTTTGCTTTCTGGCAGGTGTGTTGGGTGACATTATCTATTATTTTTGTCCAGATGCAGAAGACTGACAGTTAGTGATAACAGTGTCCTCTCTGGTCCGGCATACAATAGCAAAAGAAAGTCTGTTAGGAGATGTTAACCAGGAAGATACTATCCCTTGTCATTGTTTTTGATGTCCAGAGGGTCCCCAGTGAAACAGATATATCCCATTGCTGAGGTGGTCTCTCATGCACAGGGAATAACAAATAAGCCTTACTAAAGTGTTTATGAACAGTACCTTTATGAATTTGTTGAATACATCTATACAACAAACAGCTTGAAATCTGGATGTCTTTGTGAATATGCTAACAAGAAAATAAAAAGAAAAAAAGGGATGCATGTAGTTTATAATAAATAAACAAATCATTTGTAGACCTTAGTAAAACACAGAAGGGTAAAAATTGAAGTCTCCTTCATGTTAACTCCAGAACATCTTAATGCAAGTGATTTGCAGTGACTGAAATTAGTGAAATAAGTTGTGCTGCTCAGTTTGTTCCTGATCTTGCAGCTTGTAAATAATTCTTCACTGAGAATGCTACTACCTTTAACAGGCATTGTGTGGGCCATGGCCAGCTTCATTTCTCCTCCATTCCAAGGAAAGAGAGGAGCACAGTGCTCTTGCATTTGCAGCGTATTCTACGGAGTGGATTGGAATAATGATATTGCTAGAGGGAAAAATGCATAAACAAGATCAAAACAGTACCTTGGGAATATTTTAATTTTTTTTTCCTTCCATGATGTCAGATCCCCAAACTCCTGAGATTTTGGGCAGTGGAGATACTTTAGTAAGTGTGCAGTGAGAAAACTGCCAGATTGACAATTTCTTTAATGTTACTGTCCGAAACCACCAGCCATGCTTGAAAATAGTAGTTCTTAACAGAACATACACTCTCAGTATGTGACTTTTAGCTGCAGGGGGCAGAGCATATGCTTTTAGTGCCAAAAAGTCGTTTTGGTTTGGGTTTGTTAATTGTGTTTGTGTCAAACTTGTTTAAATTATGCTTTTATGTTTTAAGCTCTTTCCGTATTTCAGTCTTCAGGGCTTGCCATGAAAGACATAAATAGCTGCAAAAAAATCCTGAAAGCCTGCAGATCATTTAAGAATTTCTGAATCTATAATTGATTCTTTGTATTGTATGTAGACTAAGGAGATAATCAGTACACAGTGATGTGTTAATTCACTTGGAGAGGGGGTCATTTTCTTTCTTTTTTAAGATTAAATAAGAGAAGACATTTTGGCCCTACAGGGTTTGTGTGTGGTTGCTTTGTTAATTCAGAATATGCATCCTTCACTCAGCCGTGTGGGATTTGAAGAATCAGTCCAGAAACTTCTGAGAACCCAGCGTTTATGTCACAGTTGGTATCACTGGGATATGAAGATCCTGAATGCTTTTTTAGGAGATGTCTGGCATCTTCTTGCCTTTGACCATCAGTTTCAACACTGAGACTGGCGCAGGCAGCCTTCTCTTCTCCTTTTGTGAAGCTTCACTGAAATCACACGATCACAGAGATCATAGCTTACCTCTCCAGCTTTTTGGGGGGTCCTGAGTAATTTGCTTTGGTAGCAGAATATAAGCTTTGCATGCAGTCACTCAGGCAAGGACAACAGCAGTTTGTGTTGCTTTGAGTGTTGTTATTGCTCAGGGGCAGATGTCAGTCTTTTGCATAGAAGCAGACAGTTAAAGGCACTTTAATAAGCCTGAGGTAACAAAACAAACCAATTTAAGGGGTTTAGCACCCTGATTTGAAGGCTGATTGCATGCAGTTTGCCTTGCTGTAGGAGACCCTGTGCGGAGTCTCTGCTCTGGTGAGGAGCTGCAGAAAAGTAGAGAGCGAGTCACAGACCTTCTAAGTACTTCTATTTAGATGTCTTTTCATGCTAAGTTCAGTCAGAAGAGGGTTAAACCCATTTGTCACAGCCAAAGGGAAGAACTGGAATTATAGCATCTGGTGGGAAGAGGATGACAAAGATGTCGCTAATTTTTTAGGAGTGGCCTTTGCCATGGCTTGGCAGAGCCTTTATCCAAATCTCTGCTTGCCTGTTCCAGATACATTACTTTTTCTGTATGGTATACTTCATTGTCTCTTGTTCTACTTCAATTTCGTGATCATGGGCGATGGTATTAAGTATAGATGGCAGTAAATGTTGTCACATAGATGGTGGGGACATCTCAGGTCATCAGCAAGTTGTTGTACCAGAAGTGAAGGAGTAATTAGTGTGTAGTATTGCAAATACTAAATTCTAACTACTGTATCCTTATTTATAGTTTTGTAGTGAGTTGGTGGTGGTCTGTATTAAAGTTACTGAACAATTTCTGTCTTGCAGTTTTTGAAACAGTTTTTTTTGCCCATACAGTGATGTGGAAAAGAAATTTGAAAATTTTTCAGCTGTCGTCAGCAAGAAACAAGAACCCTCAAATTATTTTTTAAATCACACAATTTTTAAGTCATCCTCGTTATTACTTTGTGAATTTTCAGAAGCTGGTGGCAAAAATTCATCAGCCATCTGGAGTCATATTCTTAGCTGAGACTGCATGTTCAGGGGTCAGCGTGCAGGCCTTCTCCTCACCCAGGTCTGCCGTGGTTGTCCTGAACTTAGATGGGCAACAAGGAGAGAGACACTACCGTGTATGTCTACATTATGAAATGAGGGCCATCTGCTTCAATGGGTAATACTGGATAATAGACTGTTTCATGCAAATAGTAATTCACTAGCAATTACTCTAACAGCTAGACACTGAAGGCAAATCTTACAAAAAACATTCTAAATTTGTCTCCTTGTTGTGATAGACAAGATGAATATGCAAATAAATGAATGGTATGAACATTTTGTACTCTGTCCCGTGCATTACTTAGAATTAATAAATAGAGGCTTGGAGTATGGCTTGTGAGATGCAGAGCTTTTCATGTCTGTCTCCAGCACTCAACCCACGGCAGAGCCAGAACTTCTTCTGTTTGATATTGGCAAAATAATACAGAAAATATGGAATTAATATGTTTTAATAGGCAGGGGCCTGACTTCACAGTTCATAATCTTGGCCCGAAAATATGTGGAGACAGACTTTATGAAAACTTTGAGGCTGTTTAACTGCCTGAGCTTCAGTCCATCCTTTTGCTGACTACCTCCCATCTACCAAAGGCTTCAGAGAGATGTCCATGTTCCTGCAAGATGACAATCTTAAACTGCGAAAAACCAGCATTTGTATTAATGTGATGGATATGTTCATTTCTGCAAATTCTACCTCGAGGGTGGTTGCTCAGCAGAGAGGCAGGACAAGCAGTAGAGAGCAGCAGCACTTAAAATTCCTGCAGCTGAGTCTGCAGGAAGCTTGTTTGCTGGAGCCCTGAAATATGCTCCCCAGCCTGGAGCAGTTTTCAGACCATGTGTAGACATATTGACAGAGTACATAAAAAAAGCTTGTACTGAGACTGCCTGTTCTGCATGTGTTTGGAGAACAAGGTATTTCAGTTTTGAGGATTATAAATTGATGCTTGTTTACAGTGCAGATACAGTAGAATACCATTTGCACTGTATTTTGAATCCTTTTGAATTTCTTTTTTCTAGTTAGGCTCATAACTGTCCGCTTTTTCCTTTTTAAGTTTATTGGTCTTGGGGTTTGTTTTGTTGTTGTTGTTGTTGTTGTTTTGGTTTTTTACCTAAAGGTGGTTGAAGACTCAAAGTTTAACAGTCTCTAGACTAGGTTGTGTCAGCACAGAACTTCTCTGCCATACAGCTCCTTCTCTACAGAAGAGATCTCTGCCTGGTTTGAGAAATTGTCTGTTCTTCACCTGAAACGTTCCATGTTTAGAGGCAGTTTTGTTTCTTAGTCCTTCCTAAGATCTTAAGGTGCAGACAAAGCCCTGCCTGCTCTAAGGGGTTTGACAACAATCATGGAGCGCTTTATGTCCTGCAGTGATATAAGAGGGACAGCAGAGCTGAGGTTGTCTTTCCTCCTCCCACATGCAGCTTCTTAGTAATGCTAGTTTGCTTTTCCTGTTTAAATATTTCAGAGTGGGCAATCAATAGTAACAAACATCAAAGCTTAATGGGACTGCTGAGCCAGAGACATGGGGTCAGTACTCAAAGGCTTTTCCAAAAGGTTGCAGAGTGGTTGGTGGCACTTGTAGAGGGCTTTTGGGCATCACACCCCACTGGAAAGCTTCAGCCTGTGGGATGCATGGAGGTAGTGGCTCCATTCATGCAGTGACTTTGTAAGAGTATTTAGGTCCTGGAGCTGTACCTTGGTGTTGGATGTTGTGTTAAATGCTATACAGGAACTGCATCTCTTTTGCTTTATTGTGTAGTGTAAGTGTGTCAGCATGCACTAACTCCTCTCTTAGTTATTCTTCCTTCAGGTAATTTTTCCCCACTGGACACAGGAGCCAGGTTGGGCTGTAGAGTTGGTGAGTTCATCATATAACTGATGATATCAGCAGGAAGAGGATTATGATTTTAAAGAAAAAAAATTTACCTGGTCTGTCAAAGGGGATGTATCTTAAACTGCTGTAATACTGGATCACAGAAATGCAAACTATAGAAGTGGCTGCTCCTAGTCAACCTGAACAACCTTTTTCCCTGAGAAGGTGCATACCAAAGATCATCTGCAGCCATAAATACCCATGTTAGAATGCTTCAATTAAGCGGCCCAGAGCACTGGCCCGTGGAGGCTATGTGGGATGTGTTAGAGTGTCCGAGATAAAGGAGCAAGAAACATCTGCTCTGCCATTTCTGTTTATGATTGGTTAGTCTGCTACTTACTCGCTGCAAAGCTTTGATTCTACAATCTGTGAACAAGAATCCAGTAAATACTCATGTGTGCTTAATAAAGTGATTCTGTCGACTTAGAACAGGGTCTGTGATTTTTCCAATCGCTACACAAACCTGGAAGGGGCCTCAGGTGGTGTATGCCTCTGCCCGGCACCAGAATGATGAAGCTGTAGCTCTGCTGTCAGTGCTTGTTTATACACAGACATGTACACAGGCGCTGTCTGTGTGAGTGAGGAGCACTGGAGATTTACAGATGGTGCAGCAGGTTCCACATGCTGGTATGGTCTTCTCGAGACAAAGGTCTTGAAGACCCGTCTCTGGTATCTCTTTGCAGTAGTGTATTTCACTTCTGTTTTCCAAATATTCCTGTGTAGTTTCCCCAGCCCCAAGGCAAAAGGAGGTCTTGCGCTAGCCCAGAGCTCGTGAGAGCCAACAACCACTGTGTCACCTGTGGCAAACAACCGTTTGGATAGCCTGAGACAGTCATCAGTACTGGTGCCTTCTGAAGAAAACCTCATCCTTTGGAGGTACTTCATCATAGCTTTCAGGACCTAGGTGGGAACCAGGTTATCTGAAGTTACCCCTAATTCCTCAATGCTTGTCTTCCCAGTCCCTAGAGCAAGCATGCCACTTATCTCCTGTGATAGTAGATGTGATCCAGGTGGTGGAACATTCAGACTGTATGGCAGTGAAGGCATATTCTCAAGGTAGAAAGACCCAGAGCATAGAAAATGTCCTTGTTTTGTCTGAGATATTTATTTTGGAAAGAGGAACCACATTAGGAAGATGGCTTTAGCAAAATCCTGGCCAGATGCTGTGGAAAAATAGGCCTAAGTTTAATGGATAGTGATAAAAAAAAGTGAGGTCAAATTTGTGTTGGTGCTGGTAGCAGAAATCCACAAGTTGTGAGGATTTAGAAGGTAAAATGCTGCAAAAATACATCTGGTGCTGCTCATACTGATGTTGTACATGTGGTACAGTGGAACCCAGACATCAGAAGTGATAGCAGGTATAACTGAAGATGTGTTACCCGGGACAGACCTTAATATTTACAAATGAGAAACAGAGTAAGGATTTACTACTATGATCATTTACAGCAAACAAGTAAACCATGCAATACCCTTTGAAACAGTAAAATAGAAAAAAAAGTTAAAATCTATAATTTTAATCAAAAGTTTGTTTCAGTCATTGAAATTCTGTTATTGCTGCTTACAAACATTAAAGTCAATCAAAACATCAGTAGCTTGCAGGATCAATATTTTTAATATGTTTGCATTGCAGTGCTGCAGATTTTTGGCTAATGGATCTCACCCATATTGATTTCCATGGGAAATGTTAGTCTGATACTGAAATAATTAAAAGAAAAAAAAAAGCCAGGGATTATTGGTTTGGAATTTTGAAGGAGATAGAAGTATAAAAATTGGTTATTGACTGAATTGCTTGGGGTGAATGAACCTTCGGCACTTGCAATAAACTTGTAGCACAGAGTCATTACTGAATACTGCGTTAGTCCCTTAAACCTAAAATCAGTCAATATCCTATTATAACAATGCAAATTGTGGTGAAATAGCATGGTGAGTCATTTTCAAAGCAGCAGGATATTCATAAGCATCTACATACATATATGGATGGATGTATTAAACCACCTCTGGGATATGCACAACAGCTGATTTTCAAGCTATTTTTAAATATATTGAGTTTATGTTGATACTAATGCAAAAGAGTTGATATGAAGTAATTTTTTTAAATTAGTTTAATGTTTTTATGGCTAAAGAAAGGAACAAAAAGATATCATAAGATAAGATAAACATATCATAAAGAGAACATAAACATATACATATGTACATGTGTAAATGAGTATATTCAGCATTGTCCTGGTTCTGGACAAATGCAGGGGATTTGTTTTTCTTTTATTCTATATTTTGGAGGAGATGTGTGAAAGCTGCGAGCAGTGATTACCGTGAACCTGCAGAGGTGTCCTGGACCCAAACGATCCTAACCCATGCCCCACCCCTGTTTTGTCTGGCTGCTGCTCTCTTTATTCGTCCTCTTATTCAATAAGTGTTATGGTTTTGCTTACCTAGCCAAATTCTTCTCTTTTAAGAGAGGATTCTGCGTGCATGCACAGGGGCATCATGCCTCTCTGTGATACCTGGTGAAATAAATGAGTTATTCATTCCAGAATAGACTCTGCATTCCCAAACAGGGACTGAATGAGTTTACCACAGTTAGAGCAAAGCTGAAATATAAATTTTTATTCACAGTTACATCTAAGTGAAGAGTTGCATTTTGGTTCCCGCTTTAAAAACGCCTTGAGCCTTTGTATTGCTCTGCACTGGGGACCAGCAGCTAAAAATGGGTACTGCAATGCGCAGGCTGTTGAGTGAAATATATTTTCACCTGAGCTGTATAAATATTTAAAAAGTGTATAGTAACCCGCGATGATAATTTTGTGATAGTATGGGAAAGAGAAATTGTGTTCATGTTTCATTATTATTTATTTTTAAAGATCTGTGGACATTTTCTGATTTCTTTTCTAATTTGTTGCTTTGCCCATACCTGGCCAGAAATAAAATGGACTAAGTTTCAATGGTCTTCTTGGACCAAAATGTTAGAAAATATGTCATGTGAGGCTCAGCAGAAATCTGATAGAGGCAGGATCAGAAATTGGTGCTTCGCTTAACTACGGAAGTCAGACAAGAGGCAGGTTACTGTATCCTTTTGGAGTCTTGCTGAATCGACACCTTTTGGGAATAACTACTAATGAAGTCTAAAATCTCTCGGTAAACTTGTTAATAGGGTCTTGTCATTGACAAGGTACCTCTGTAGTTACTTTTCAAGTCATATGGTTTCTGGGTAATTAACATCCTCCAAATTGCTCAAGCTGCTCACTTAGGACAGAGAAATGTTGGTAGCAGCCCAGCCCCTCTCTTGGTGTCAGGCCAGCTGCAGGCAGAAGTGATGATGCAGCAACCTGCCTGTCCCTGCACTGTGTGGGACCCTGCACCACTGTGTAGGATCAGGTTTGGGCTGATTTTGGAGCAACCTCCTTGTTTTACCTTGACTGGAATGAATTTCCCTTTTCTGGTCTCTTTAAAAGTTTTTGTTGTTTTTTCAGTGAATACTAAAATAACATTTCAGAATAAAACTTTCCATATTTACCAGTTCTGCAGCCCAGAAGGCCTGATGTGCATCTTTATTCCATAATTTTTAAAAGATACAGTAGACAGATGAGGACTGTTTCCTAAGAACAGAGAATGAATGGAAGATAAAATCCTCATTTGTAAAAATAACTCTTCCTTGAAGCTTTAAACCTGTTAACGTAATTAGTAGAAAATAATATTTTACCTTTCTTACATATCAGTAGCAGAGACTGAATATGTGCAGGCAGGGGTAGTGAAAAAGATAAGCACAGCTTCTGGTACTTAAAATTTCACGTTTTCTTAATGAGGAAAATAAAAGTATTTTAAAAGGAAGTAAAAATAATAGTATGTTCTTCTCCTTGTTTTTGTGGATATTCCAACCATTTTCAATTCAAAACAGAGAAAAATATAAAAGTTTGAGATTTTTCACGTTGCCTTAATAGAGCAAACTAAACCACAAAATCCAACAGGAATGCAAAATTTTTTCTAAAACCTGTTTTAAAAAGTGCCATTTTTCTATAAAAACCGTAGAAGTTGTATTTAAAAAAAATAAGCAAACACTTACGTAGTACCATGGGAAAAATTTAGAAAAGCCAGAACAAAGCAGAACAAAATATTCTTGGTAGTTATAAGTAACCTTCATTAAGTGGGAAGGAAGTGCATCAAAGGTCCTTTGGCAGGATCACAAGTGAGTCTGGAAACAAGAGGTGACTTGACATGGCTTGTAGCACAGCCCCAAAAGCACAGAGACAAAGAACTTTTTCCCATATTCAGTGCCAGTATGTGTGCAGTTTTGCTGTCCACTCCCCCTGGTTCCCCTTGGGGTGGTAATTGCAGCAGGACAGAGGTGACCCTGCAAGGCTGTAGAGATGTTTGGCATTGAAAGCACTATTGGGTGCTGACTCTGGCAGCCAGTACAAATTCATTGTTCCTGTGGTAGTGAAACAGCTACAGTTATTTTCATAATCTCCCTCTATGAAATGAAAGTAAGGTGTTTTTTGTAATAATTGTTGGGTTTTTTCAATGCTATAGTTCTGAAACTCAGTAAAAATACTTTACAAAATGATCACACAGTGTTCCAGAGGAAGAAACCCAAATAGCTGCACCAGGAGCATTACCTGTTTTGCTGGAAATGTTCATAAGAAAGGTAGGAGCTAAGCACCAGAGCTGGGAGTCTGCAGATTGGTGTTTCACACACCAGCAAAGCTTCTCGGGATCAGCTGTAACTCAGACAGTCCCAGGGGACAGAGTTTATGGCTGTGTCTCTTGGTTTCTCCAGACACCAGTATTGTACTCTTTGCTGAGCCTCCACGTGAGGTGGTCCAGGAGATCACATTGGTCAAGTTTCTGTGCCTGCCGATTTTTCTGCATCTGAGTCAGAGGCGTTAAGCACTTTAACATCATCTTCTGATTGAGAATAAAGAGGCCAGAATGGGAAACCAGTTCACCTTAGGAAGGTGGTTATGAAGTGGTTTTAAACACAAGTAAGCCGTCAAGGAAGTGATGGGGAAGACACAGCCTTGCACCCTGGACTATTGAGGTAGCCTGGCCACAGAGCCCTGAGCACAGGTTCCCACTCACTAAGCTGAGAATATAACCCCTAAATGAAGTAAATTATCAGGGCTTTAGCTGTGTGACTTGCCTTGACATTAGTGGGCATTGTGGGGCTGAAAGTTTCAGCAGTGTTGTACAGATTTAGGAGATATTCTCTTGGAAATGTTAACTTCACATCACATCACTTTTTTTGTCTTTGTTGCTGAATTCTGTGACTGTATGCGGAACTGGTCATAATAAAGGAGATCAATTTGATAACCTTGTGGTCTATGTAAAAAAGATAATACAGGCTGCAATGACTTCAGAAACACAAGCTAAATTTTAAAAAAAATATTTAGAACTCCTAAAACTTTCTTTTTTTTCACAGACCAGCAAAGCTGAGTTCTTTTTTTCCCAGAGTAGAAGCATGTTCCTCAGCATGGTTTGAAATACATGTTAGATTTGTAGTCTGTGTATGCTACATCTGCTGCATCACCCTACTCAAGTGCGCTGCCTACATGCACAGAAGTATTGAACTGGCATGTCGCAGCATGAAAGACTGTGGCTCATTTTTGCAATGTCTGTACTGTTCATTGTGTTATATAGGTTCATCTATTTACATGGATTATTCTTGGAAGGTGGTATATGTACCTCACCTGGCATAGAAAAGCGTTATTGGGAAAATTACAAAAGCATTGGAAAGCTCTGCAGAGACCTGTTTTGTGTCTCCAGCATTCAGGTATGTTTGCAAACACACCTTTTTTGGTGAAAAATGCTCACCTCAGGAATTTCTGACCATTTTTTGTAAGGTTTTTCATTCAACCAGATGGGTGGCCAGGCAGTGGTTTAACTGCACGATTTTCAAATGTATTTTAATTGGAACTCTTACAAGCATCTAAGGACCTTGAAGAAGAAGTCTGAATTCCAGCTTTGACATGGTGCCGTTGTCTTGACGATCAATAATAGGGCTTTAAATAATTATTCTTTTTTATGTCAGTAAAACAGTTTTATTTCTGTCAGGATGCAGGAGGTACAGCTCCCTGGCAATCTTCACTAGGTATCATTCAAACATCAGTATAGTGATTTTACAATGTTTGAATCTTCTTTGATGGCTAGAGAAGTTAATGAGCTGATTCAGCTTTTTCTTAGAGTTTATTAGGATTTCTCTTATTAACTTGGAATTATTAAAATTATGATGGAGATTGGCATATTCTTAAGTGATGGTATTTTGAAACAAAATGTTCACAGTAGCCTCAGTTCAGGAAAGTCCTTGAAACAGAATGCTGCAGGAAACTGGGCGCTGTTGCATCTTACTGAATTTAACTCAAATCAGGGATTCATAGCATCTTGCATGACTGATGCCTCAGTCATATACACTGAATTTATTGCATGTTGAAATCTTGCATGCATTTAAAGCAAAATTTTCAGGTCCCTAAGCTTCAATTGTGTTTATACTTTCATATGTGCAAAATAATTTATTTTTTATAGAATTGCTAATTTCCTGCTGTGTAATATGCTGTTACTTCTTTAATCAAGTCTTCTGGACAGGAGGTTTATGTGCACCTGAATAAAATAGGCAATCTGTGTTCGTTCAGTGGGTATTACTGTTGTTAGTGTAGTAAAATACAGGAAAAAGTAGCACCTCCATGACAACTGATCTATCTTATGGTCCTACCCAACAGTCAGTGTTCAGTTTGAAGCTGAAAGTGTACAGTAAAGTATGGTTATGGTGTTAAAGAAGCTGAATACAACTTTCTGAACTTTTTAAGTTTTGGGAAGTTAACAGCTTCCTTTGAAAATGAAATCAAACATAGCATGTGGTGATCGTAGTGCAGTATAGTGTTGGAGAAGTACATCCAGAGTCATGCATGGGACTGCGCCACCATCTCATACCTCTCTTTCTCCCTCCTCCGCCAATTCCTCCTTTCTGTTGTAATGGGGAAGAAATTGATTGCCAATGTGTTTTCTTGACCCCCTACTCCATACATGTTAGCACCTAACCTTCTACAGTCTCATCTGTATTTACAGTAATTATATGCATAATGTAGCATATTATTGTCTGGACTTCCTGTTTAATCAGTATGGAGCTCCTTACAAGTGCAGCTGAAAAGGGCAAACAAAATTAAAGCTTTATATACCAAAACAAGTTTGATTTTCTAAGCTCCCAGCATTCCAAAGTACAGAGATTTGTTCCACCAAGTTTTGCGATGGCTTGCAGATGGGCAATGATTAATCGGAGAGCTAACTGTGAAGTAGTTTGCAATTAAACTGGAAAGCTCTGAAGCATGCTAATTGAATCAGAAAATTAGAGACACTGAACAGTAATTGGCTATTTCTCATGCAGCAGGTGCCAGGCCACTCATCTGTGGAACAAGGTATTTAAGGCACATTAGCACTAGGAAAAATATTTCTTCATATGGAACAGTCAGATTTTCTGCTCATTTTCACCATGGATGTCAAAACACACAACTGTGATATCTAGAGCCCATAGCTCATGTTGGAGGAGTTTGAGCAGTAGGGTCATCATGAGCCTGCATGTATGCAGTGTCTTAAATCAGGCTGGAGTTGAGGTACGTTAGTAACTTCCTGGCCCTTGTGGACTAGCAAAATCCTCCTTTTTCTTTTTTAAAAAAGTAAGCATAGGACAAGGCTTTTAATGACAGCATTCCAGGTCATCCACTTCCAGACCGCAGGGAGATCAGCTCTGTACCTGGGGATCCTTCTCCATGAAGAGGGGTGATGTTTGCTCATCTGCTGCCATGTCCTTTGAGGTCTGCCCTTGGAAAAACGGTGGATGGACACGAGGTAGCACTGGCATGTGTTTTCACTACACTACTTTTCTTCTCAGTCTTTACTGGGAATAAAAAAGACTTTTTTTTCTGTTTACAGCTTATGAATGTGGAAATTAGTGGAGTGTGGATTACTGAGGATCTGTGAATTGCTTTATTGAAGCACCTTCACTTTTGTTTCATTTTTCTGCAGATTCAAAAAATTGAAAGTTTCTAGTTGAATATTAGTTGAGGACATCAACCATATAAATCTAATACTGCTGTGAGCTTAAGAGATGCATAACACCAATTCATATCATGTCTCAGCATGAGTTTATATCTTCTAATTAGTACCACCATTTTATAGAGAGCACATGCAATGAAAGTTTGTTTGCCATGCCAACAGGGACTGAAGCACATACCGTAGTTTAGCTATAGTAGAATGATGGTGCAGTATGAGCACAAACGACTTGTAGCCTGAGCAGTAGGTAACCAGAAAAGATTGAGATTTAATAAATGAAATGGTGAAGAGCTTTTACAGAGATATAACAATTTTCAAATTAGGCTGGGTGGGGCGCATGATTTCTTTCATCTCAACTAATTAGAGCTTGGTATGCTTATTAGTGAATAAAAAAGAAAGTATTAAAATACAAATGTACTGCATCATATTACTCTGGTATCAAGAAGCAGAATATTACAATATTCAAATGCTAATCATATAACTTAGCAGATGACTGCAGAAAGTAGTGTATTTGAACTGAGACATAAATTATAAATTGTAAACAGTGCATAGGGGATATGTTTTAACTGTGTCTCATTTAAATTAAGGCAGGAAGTTTTCTCTGAAGCAGATTATGTGCCTTCATTAAGTTTTAAAGTATCTTCTATAATGTTTTATTAAGATCACTTGGCACAGTGTTTCCCGAACTGGATGTTAGCAGTATGTACTGGTGGAAACGGCCGCAGTGGTAGAGGTGGCTCAGGTGGATTGCTGCACTGCGCAGCTTTAAACAGCACACTTCCCAGCCAAGTGCTAGTGCACGTACACCGATGTCTTTTCCATGTAATGCCCCTCCTCAAAAGTCCTCATGCCTTTGCTCTCTGTACTTGAAAGCAGCTCCGAAACATTTACATGATCAATGTTTGTTGCTGGAGGGATAAAGTTTGCTCTTCCGTGGACAAGTGAGAACATATTGATCATTTTATTCTATCTGCTATTTCTAAATTCAATATACCTCTGGAGTCAATAAGCGAGATCGAGAGCATATTCTTTTTTTTGTGCCTGCTTGTAGCTTGTTCTCAAGATCCAAGATACATTTTTGATTAATCACAAATGCTCTGAGGTCATGGAAAGCAAATGTGTTTGTGGAGTGTCAGCTGATGCTGTCAGATAAATGTCTTAAGCTTAGCCAGGGTTCGTGCCCCAGCTTTAGGCTGTGCCAAACATCTCCCCTTGTTGAGGCAGATAACAGCTACACTGGAGGCGACTGAGGTGTTTGTTCACTGAAAGGGCTGACCTTGCCACATGAGGCTGGTGAAAAAACCACCAGCATTGTTTTAATTGAAACTTTTAAAATATTAACTTTGTGCGTTTTACCCATCTTGAATGCAAGTGAAATCTCCTTCTTGTGCTGGGGTCTGTCTGCTCGGTGTCTCCAGTGTCTGCCTAGCCATCTGGTCTAATGGCTGCCAGCCTCCTTTGATAACCTCTTTGTCTTCTGAAAATTTCTGACAAAGTATTTTTGCACAGGATCCAAACAGGAAAGAAGTCCTGCCAGCAAAACTAAACATTTTTAGGGACAGTTCACATTTTGGTTCCTGGATTCTCCCGTAATCTTGAGGTGGTAGCCTGGATAGGGTGGTACATGATTAGTGGTGCCTCCCCTCATCCATGGCAAGCCTTTGGCTTTACCTGTATCTCATCCATGATGGTTGGTTCTCTGTAACTAATTGTCAGCCACCGACAGGAGCAGCGACATAATTGCAAAGCCGATGTGCAAGATGCATGAAGCCTTGTTTGTAGTGCAGAAGGCAAAAAGATGGATCATATGGCAGTGCATAAATAAGTGAAAACTCACAGGACTACTTGGGGGCATTTGTTATAAACCACCTCAAGTCAGTGCTTTCGCTCCCTCCCGTTTCCCCAAAAACATGTTTTTTCTTTGCTCCAAAGATTATGTTCCACTTTCTTCTCAAGAAGTTCGTACTGTCATGGGTAAATCATCAGGACTAATTAGACACAATAATGCTGCAAAAAGTTCTTAAAAAAAAGATGCAACGCATCTGTCATGAACTCCCACCAGACCTCTTGGAAATGAGATATTTTTAATATTTTATGCTGAACACAAAATATCTTGAGGAAATGGTTTTATATTCTGTGTACCAAAACAAAACCTTCTGTGTCAGACAAGTAATACTGCCTAAGAATCCCTTTAGATGCCAATATTTAAAATCACTCCATTCCTAAAATATAAATTTCATTTTAATAAAATGTACTCAGTATGGAAAAAAAAAAAAGTCGCAGGGAGTAATGAAGAAAGTTGAATGTGTGTTTGGAATTTATTTGAAGCCTGGAGTGCACGCTCATACAGGAGCAGACATTAATGTTTTTACAGCTGGTCTTACAAACAGTTTTTTTTTTAATGAGATGTTTTCAGCTAACATCTAAATAAAAATAAATGTAAATATTTTTCACGCTGAACTAATTTTATATAAATTGCTGTCTCATTTTGTCCCGCAAATAACTTTGTCTTTTTTAAAACAATATTTAACATGGAGGTTTAAATCACATTCTCTGTGGTCTCCTAGTAAGTTATTAATAGTTAAATGCTTGTGTTTTGCATAATTTGTCTATACAGGGGGGACAGATTATGCATGTGAGACACACAGATTTGAATACTTTGAATGGCTAAAAGTTGAGCAAATCCCTATTTCATGTTTATTCTTGGTGGGAGGTCACAGATTAATAAATAAAATTATGAATAAAATTAATAAAAATACTTACCTGAGTGACAGGAAAATGCACTTAATCAAATTCCACGAATCCCAATAAAGTTTCAAATCATTCGTCTAAATGCTTAGCCTGAGACATGTTCTTTAAATCGATCAGTAATCCTTGTTAAAAAGAGAAACATATCCAGTTTGGCACATCTGCAAGTACTTCCATATGATGGCATTGTCATTCCTGACATGAAAAAATACCTCTTTTCCAAGATGGGGTTTACATACACCAATTCTGCAGCTTTTTTTTTCCCTGGGACAGCCACCAGCTGCAGTTGGTCCCTGTGTGTATTTTCAACTCCGCTACCCTACACTACTTCTTAGGAATTCAAGTACCATCACCATGTAGAAGCCCTCTGTGGGGAAGTGGCTCTGCGGTAGGTTCAGCATATGTAGAGAAGGTCTGTTCATGCTGCAGAAGTGAACCTGAGCAGGTCATGATAACTGCGGTGATATGGGAGCACTTTACACTGTGCAAATCACAGTGGTCATTTATGTCAGCTCTGAGGGGAAAAAATGATATATAAAAAAATTGTATCTTCTTTGCTGACATGTTTTTTTTATATATATGTCATTATTCTCAGACTCAGCTCAGCTGGAAAGGCGGGGTAGAAAAGGTGGATGGAGAAATAAAGTTATCGACAGAACTAAAACAAAGAAACAACAGAAGTCTCTGTCAGCACATTTATCAGTACAGTTGTGCTAAAGGTCTCCTGCAAGCATTTTATTGACCCAAGGTACTGCCTCAAGTTATTCCTTACAGGGAATGCAGCATTACTTAGCATATTTAATGTTTGGATTAACCCATCCAAGTTACGGATTGCATTCTGCTCTCTTGTTTTTTCTTATTGTTGGTCCTGTTCTGTTTTCTTCTGGTTTGTGAATTGTTTAACTGAGCCTGAATTCCTCCAGCAGCTGCTGAATCAGACCATAGCCAGCTAAGAGTAGCAGAGATGATGTTAAAATGTAAGTGGTTTAGGTAGTCGTATACCACATGGGAGTTTGTCACTGGTGGAAGCAGATTTCGTCAGCCTCAGAAGATAGCTCAGAAGCCCTTTTGTCTGTGTCTTTAGGGTTTGTCCAAGGAGCAGTTGTGTTAATGGGGTTGGTTCAGGAGCTTAGTTCTGCCTGAAGGATGGGCTTGGGTGCTCTCGACAGGGAGGTCCTCCGGCTTCTCCCAGACTTGTTCGGAAAGTACGTTCTTACTTCTGCATTTAAAAGTATTTTTATTTGGGGAGTGTGTGATTAAGAGAGTTGCTGAGTTTCACAGACAGCATTCACCTGCCCTGTCTTTTAATGACGTTCAGTTGTGTTCCATTTCATTGCCCTTGCATCTTGAAGTTCATGGTTGGATTCCCTTGCAAACCAAGTTAATTCAGTCCACTGCTGGGTTTTAATTAGACATGAAGAGAAAATAAGACCACATTGCTTTTAGTCAGAATATGGCCATAGTGTGTCCTGCATGGGAACAAGTATTTGTGTATTAGCCCCTCAGCATGGGCAAGAGATGTTTCTGACATCTAAACTCTGTAACAAAGGTTGGCCATCTTCTAGCTACAACGGAAACTTAATAAAGCTAATGAGGGAACATGCACCAAGACATTGCTGCGCTTAAATGTCACAGATAAACATCAATGAAATCAGATTTGCAATGGAGGTGTCTGGTTTGTTCAGCATAGATGTAAGGGACCTACCTCTCTCTTCCCACATTGGATCTGGGCGCTCTGAGACAGGCTCTGCTTTGCTGCTAAAGGAGAAAAGGCAAGGTACACCTTCCCTTCACCTAGTCAAGGCAAGTGAAGGCAAAGCAGGAGCATACATTCAAAGGATGGAAGTATAAACCCATATGGCTGCATGCCTGGAGAGGGGCAATGGAGCCTTTCACCTCTGGATGTGCATGAGAAGAGGGGCTGTCAGTATTTAACCTGTCCTGGTTGTGAGAACAAAACATCGGCTTCTTTTCTGTTTCTGTTGTCTGTCTTTGCTTGGTACAAGTTCAGAGCTTCTGTAGCTGCCTGCAAAAAGGCATTTCTGGACATAACCATCGAAACAGGTGTCCACCACAGTGATGTGTTGATGGTGGAAACATGGTTTTCCAGCACTTTTCAGCTGGTCTTATTAAGGGAAGCTACTGGATATTAGGCAGAGCTTCATGATGCCTGGTCCAGCTTGGCAGTAGTACATGCACTGGGTCTGCCCTGACCTTTGCATGGCCCTTCTGACATATTTGGCAGTATGGGTACTTCCCTGAAAATCGGTAACTGTAGGCTCTCTAGGGTAAGTACTGTGCGAAGTCCCCCTATGTCCTGAAATCTGAAAAAGGAGAAAGAAGCCACAAAACACTGCTGTATGGTGTGACAGTGTTTGTCAAAAGGACCAGCAGTCTAATTATTCTCATTCTTGGCAGGCATTTCAGCAAAGGAGAGCTTTATTGAGGAACTTGAAGGAAGTTCATTAAGTAGGTCTGCAGAAGTTGATGGAAAAAGATTGCAGAAGTTAACACTTACAGGACTTACACTTGGATGAGCTGACTGGAGGCAGGAATGAGCTTGAAATGAGATTGTGCAGGAGACAGGAAGCTCACGTATGTCTTGAGTTAGTAAATAAAAGTGCCTGAGAACAGCCCTGGTGGCTGCCTCTGCTTTTGTGCTCCTCACAAAATGGCTGGTGCACCTGTGCCCATGCCGAGGGATGCTCTTTATGCACAGTTCGGGACTGACGATTTCCCCAGGTCTGTTCTCCAGAGGCAGCTGGATGCTATCACCCTGTTTCGGGGCTGGGTATAGTTTAGTTTGAGGAGAGGCGCAGGTCATTCAGTGCCAGCTGGATGCAGTACTCAACAATGTTCTTCCTTGTGTTAAATTTATCAGCATAAATGAAGTCTATGGACTTCATTTATGAAAAAAAAAAGTGAAAAAATTTTCCTTGTGTGAGACATGATCAAGACAGCAGAGCTGAACAAAGAACCAAATAGAAGAATGCGTGGTCAAAGCTCTAAAATATGGAGAAATGTGGCCTTAAAGCCACATTCAGGAGGAGTATCTGAAGGGAAAGGGTTCATTGGCAGGACAATGAAAAGGCAGCACTCTGACTGTGGTCTAGTCAGTGAGCCTGGGCATCAGTGCTGGCTTTAACAAATCAGGTGAGAATGGTGTTAGGGGTGTTACACAGGATTTACAGAGCAGTGGCAGACAAAGTGAGTGAAGTGTAAGTACCAGAAAACAGAGAGAGAATGAGATTTCATGACAATGAAAAAACTCTGCATTCTATATTGGATTTTTACCTTTGTTTTCAATGACCTATAAAGACATACATTTAGCAACATAAATGCAAGTCTTTCAAAGCTGAATTTCTTATTATGCTTATGTAAATTTTACAAGTTGATAAAGTCTTTGTAGCTGTGTTTTGGCTTATAGCAACATCTTTTTCAGCAGCATATTCATACTGTATCACTTAGTATGACACTAGAGAGAAGTATCACTTTATTTCTTAGAACTAACTGGCTTCACTATGTAGTTCAAAAGTCGTTGGCATCTAGTCAATTCATGCTCACAGAAAATGTACCACGCTAATAAACTCAGATCTGATATTAGCTGTATTGCTATTAAATTTAAATGAATGCATATCCAGCCTGTATCATTATTTTAAAACTGCATATCACAATGTAAATACTAGAACAATGAGATTCAGCAGTGAGGCCTGTTTTGTCCTTCAGGTTCATGGCTGTTGCTCTTATGGAAATTCTTTTGGAAATGTGAAATCAATTCCTTGAACCGTATCTTTATTTTCACATATTTTAGGAGGGAAAGGAGTGTGCTATAAGCTTCCTCACAAATGAATATGTTTTTGGATAAGTGTTAAACAGAAGACAGGCTGGTAATAACCAAAGAAAAGGTGGAATTATGAAAAGCAGGAAATTTACTTGGGGTAAAAAGAAGAAAAACAATAAGTTTTATTTTACATTTCGGGTTCAGGGAAGGCAAAGACATGGTATCTGTAACTGTAGTAGTTTCTTTTTTCTTATTTTAAATAGTTATAAAATATGTATTTGTTTAGTGTCTACAGTTATTAAGAGCTGCCTGGGGGATGGGCAGTGATAGCAGTTTCATCCCTGCCTTTCTGATCTGTCCTGGCCCCTCCAAGCAAATGTTAGCACAAGTGACAGAAATTGAGACCAGGGTGATGGATGAGGCTTAGGGAAATAGCATCAGTGATGAGGTAGAAAAAGACTGAGGAAAGGAAAATAAGTGTCTCTGAAATCAGCTGCAAGCAAGAGCCACTGTCTCCAGAAAACCTTCCACAGGAGTCTACCATTGGAGGGGCCTTATCTGCTGACGCTGAGAAAGAAACATTGCAGTGCTGAGTGGCCCAGCTTCTGACATTTCATTCAAGCTTTTCACTTATGCCAGTCTGCATCATCCTTTCCATTTTAAGAACGCAGAGAAAAATCTCTGCAGTAGCTGAGTGGATGTTACAATGCACAAAAACTTAAGTTTTCAGAAATACAAGTATAAAATGCAAAATCTAGCAATAAAACATCTGTCTTTGTTTTATAGCACTATGATGCTGGCAGTGGTTTAAACTACAGAAATGCCTTTGAGATCTTGGCGGTTGAACAGAACTGTGCTGTACCCTGCTTCACTGCTCCTCACTGTGGGAAAGAGAGTTTGAGTGGTGCCTATGGACCGATAAAAGTTTCTCTTCTTAATGAGATATAAGCTGAAGGCAAGCATTGCTTTATCTTTACAGATGACTTTCACACTGTAACGTTTTAGGCTAATTTTCATCACAAATAAAGTTCATGGATTATTTTATCAGTGCTATTACATGCCCATGCCCAGTGTCTTGCAAGCCCAAGACAATCTGCATACCTTTTCAAAAGGCAGCTGCAGGAAAGTGGAAATGAGACCTGAGGCATTGCAAGATTTGTACCTTATTAAAATGTAGTCTGAATTCCTTGCAGATACCCACTCAGATATCTTGTATAATCTTCTATCGGGATTGTATCTTGGCTTCAGTTTGTATTACATTGCATGTTTTGAATAGGACAAAGGCTCACTGCTGCTGTCAGTCCTGTTTCAAGCCCAATATTTATCTGCTTCTTTGCGGATGCCATTTTTTATCTGGCGTCCGGAAGAGCATGCCTCTGCCAACACACCATTTCCCAATACATCGCTCTTTGCCTTGCATGATTTCTGGAGAGACAAGCTCAGACCTGGATGCTTTTCCTCGCTGTGGTAGAGAAAAGGGATGTCTCTGGTGCCTGCTCTGACAAGAAAGTTGATTCATGTGTAAATTACCAGTTGCCCTTTATTTGCTTGGTCCTTGGAGACACACAAAGATAAAAGGCTCGGTGGGTCAGAGCTGAGTATGTGCCGGTTTCTCCCATGGCCGTGATGACAGGGTTTGGATTGTTGTCCAGGATTATCAGACAGGCTCTGATGTCTTATCATTATTTACTTGCAGGGTAATACATAAAAATAAAATTTGGCACACAGGAGGCTTTTACAGAATTTCAGCCGAGTGTGCATTTTCAGGTGCATAGTGTCGTTGCCATCAGCTTTCAATATCAGGAGTCCTGCACATCTGTCTTTATACTGAAATGCTTTGCTTTAAATACCTCTTATACGAGGGGGAGCATGCCCCAGGCTTCTTCAGCCCTCTGCAGGTTAAAAAAAAAAAAAAAAAAAAAAAGAGGCACTATCTGAGCAAAATCGCTTCTAAAATTTTATATTAAAAAGTAACAGAGGGAAGGTTGCAGTAATTTTGAATTGAAGCCCCTTTAGAGTGTGATTTTGCATGCTTGTAATTCCCAGTCACGGCATTGAACGGTTCTCAAATTCTTGCAACACCCCGTGTTGTGTCTCATTTAATAACATAGTTATAATATATTTGTCTACTTTACAACTGTATTTGTATTGGCATATAAAGTGTGCAGCAGCTGGGAGCTGTGTGGGGGTGGCAGAAAGTTATTTGATCTACAAAATCAGTTACTTGTCACTCAGTTGCCTTTCACTGAAGCATAATAAAGAATCATTATGGGCCTATTAGGCAGTGCTGATGTAAATGCATTTTATGTGCCATTTTCAGATCAACAGTTAACCACACAAAAGTAAAGTTGTTAAGTACATCCTTCTTTGTTTAAGGAGGCAAATCATAAATCAGGCAGAATATTAAGCTTATGAAATGTAAATTCAAGACCCCAAGGGTTTTATCTATTAGGTCAGCTTCAGATTAGGCATCAGGCCTATCCTTCGCTTCAATAGCAAGTAGACAAAGTCATCTGTGCTAGCTTTCTACTTTTGTGACAGTGTTATGAATGCCTCTTAAAAGGTTTTTGTGGGGGAAAAAAAGCAAACCTTTTAATATATTTTAAAAACCCTAGAAATTAAATGGCTCAGACTGGATTAGGAGAGTGAGGGTTTAACTTGTTGCGCATGCATTTTATATCTCCCATGAGAATTCTTTTCTTCTTCATTGTTATTAATGATATCCCATTTTTGTGTATAATATTGATGCTACTGGAATCACTTAACAGCTTTATTTGCCAGACAGAACCTGTCTAAAAAAAGAAAGTTGTTAATGCTAATATTTTGAAATTCTCCTCACATCCCTTGTTACTCTTTTAGTTATTGAAATTGCATTTTGAAAATTCCCACATTTTCAGAACCTAAGTTTCATCTTGATCTTATTCATGAAGTTTGAAGCAAATGTTTTCAAAGCCATCTGTACGAAAGTGTGCTTTTTGTCTCTTGTTATGGATTACCAAGGCTGGGTGTAAGAAGGAAATATGGAATATGGTAAAAAGCCATCGTTCACAATTTCATTTTGCCTTCTTCTGCACACATTTCCAGTTCATTTTATTGGTCCATCCTGGTATCTCTGGAGCATGCTCTGTGGTAAAACACGAGAAAGGATGTTGTGCACCCTAGCTGGTGTACGGCTTCTGAGAAAGCAAAGGTTTGGTAACTTGGTTCAAAAGTTTAGTTTGTGATAGCCAGAATGAGCTGCTATGGGGAAATGGCAGGCTACATCAAGGTAGTAGTTCATGTGGAGTGTTTGGCACTAGGAGATAGCAGGTAATGGAGATAGTAGTAAAGGCTACAGTTTGAATAAGTCCTGATTTAATTGGATTGATAAAAGCTGTGTTCTTAGCTGCAAGCCTGCCTAGATGTATAGTGTCCTTAGTTCTAGTGTGATGTAGCCTTATCAGTATAAAAACACGTTCTCTGAAACAGACGTTGGTAACCCAGTCTCAAAAAGACTTAGGAGTGTTAGTGGAAGGATGTTTTCTTTTCAGTAATATCAGTGTGTTTGTATAGTAACAGAATTGAAATATTTGGCAGTTCTGTAAGTATACAAATATGCTTCCTGTATGTAAGTAATGGAGCATAGTATACAAATACACCATTTACTTAATAAAAGTAACAACACTGTGTGGCAAATTTCCTAAGAATGTATTTTATACATCTGTGAGGATATATATGAGATATAATTATACGACAAAAATATTTGAAGGTAGTGAACAGATTTGTTTATATGCATAGCCTTTTACTTACCAGAATAGCTGATCTCAAATGTGGAATTCTTATTTACATTGTGCCATAAACATGTGTTCTTATACATACAGAACTATACATAACAACAAAGAGCAAATATCAGTGCTAAAACCAAACTTGTACTTTGGAAAGCTCAGTCTACAGCATACATGGGCACTGTGTTAAAACATGGTACAGGTGAATAAATGCTTCAGTGCAATTAACCAGGTGTGTGACGTTTTGAGCGGGATCCTGCATTGTCTTTATCTTATGAAACCAAGTCATGTGTTTGATGTAAAACAAAAAGTGAGGCAGATTTTGAGGTGCTTAGTGTGCATTTGTGCCTGAGAACTGCATACGCAACGCCTGGTTTGTGTTTGCCAGTGTTGTGATTTATGAGCACAAATCAGTTAATGTGCTACAAATTATGTGTGCACTTAAACTGTGGCATTTGAAAACTTGCATGCTACTTGCATGATATCTGGTCTCACTGAAGCAGGTCCTTGTGGATGCTGAAAAGCTGCTGGCAGAGAAAAATCCACCATTTTGCAAGTATTCTGTTAAGTCCTTGGTTTCAACACACCAAGCAAGATGGTTTTCTAAACACCTTGCAGGTGTGTCCTATTAAGAGTCAAACAGGTGGTGTGGGGTCTGGCCAATCACTTGGAGAGGTGGTTGGACCAGGGACCAATGATCCCTGCCATAGACCAATGCAGGGATTATATAAGGCCTGCCTGTAATTAAATAAAAGGGGGGTTTTTTCATTTCCCTCAACCGGAGCTCTGACTTGGACCTCCTATTTTTTCTGCGTCGCCTGTGCTTCAACTGCAACAGGTCCTGCCACCCAGAAACAAGCAGGGGAGATCCTGGAACTGATGTGACTCTAGGCAACGTTTACCATTGAGCATGGGACAATTGCAAAGAAGAAAGCTGGCTTCACACCATTTTGTGCTCTCTGTCACGTATCATTAATTGATGGCCAACAACTCTTGTGCAGCCACACACTTCTAAGCAACCATATTTCACCTTTGTGCAACTTAACAGCACAAAGAAAGTTTTGTTGTATATTATTACTTAGGGCAGGCACAAAAGCAACAACAAAAACTAATGCAATGTCATGAAGGCAGTATAACAGTAATTCTTACAGCTGTGCATGTCACTGTTTTCTGGATTACTGTGCAAATCATAAATCAAATTCCTCCTCAAGGTGACATGTCAGTAATTTCAAATTTGATTAGCTTTATATGAGGGATGTTGGTACATTTCTCCATGAATCTTTGATAGCTCAGCATACAGCCTTAACACTTAGAATGCCCCTTTGTGACAGTGACACACTGAAATAATGTTAAGCTACTTACCTCTATAAAATCATGGGGATTCTGGTTGGGGTCTGGCTCATCAAGTTTGACTTTGGCCTGTTCCTCCTAAAAGAATCTGAGACATGGAATAACTGTTCAAGAATTTTGGTTGGTTTACTTCTGATGTCAGGAGGGAAAATAGGTGTATCTGAAGGGGAGTACCCCTTCATGCAATACCATGGCCCGTAACTTCAAGCTTCCAGGTGATAGGGACAGATCTCAAGTGATCCGTAGGACATTTGATCCCTAGGGTTGTGAACCATGCCGTGTGTAAGGGAAGGCAAGGAGCAGTGGTTTTAAGCACTGCTGCTTGATGTGCAGTATTTTTTTTTTCTGATGGGGCTTTGTGAAAGAGCCACGTTTTCATCATTTCATCGTTAAAACTTGTTACAAATTCATGATTCAAACATTCCTCTTAGCAAAGGTACCACAGCAGAAATTTATGTTGCTGCTTGCACAATGCTTTATTTTCTTTGAAGAGGCTGTAAGGGGACCTGTATGGTTTGCAAAGCTTGCAATATTATGAAATTAAGCCCTTTTTTTTTTTCAGGTATTTATCTTTAAAATTGTTTGTCTTTATCTTTAATCTCTAAATTCTTTTAGTCTTGGTTTTTATTCTGGCTTCAGATTTTTCACACTCTTATTCCCACACTTCATCTACATTAAGTAAAGATAGTCTTAAATCAGCATATGTATCATGAGCCCCTTGAAGAAAACTCACTGTTATGTGCCTGCTCCCTGAGAAGTCTGCCAATTAGTCTTCTGTGCTTAATGACATCACTTCAATTTTGGGGGTAGATATTTTGAAGAGGAAGAACTTGAAAAACCCAAAAACATCAGTAAAGCCCAGTAACTGTTGTTCAACGAACTAATTCATGTCATATGCACATTTGACATCCTGTAATGGGTTAGCTAGCGAGTTTCTCACTTTAGAGAGTTAAACAGATGGGATATTGCTATTTTAAGAGAGAAATGTTTGTGCTAGTGCCCAGTTTGCATTCAAAAGAAAGGGAGTAGAAGAGTTCTTGTCCTGAAGATCTGGCTAGTAATTGGAAAGTTTTGACCAAATAATTGAGAGGCTGATGCACACTGAAACACTGACTGCTAGGGCATCTGCACATAAGCCCTGGTGGAAAAGACAGCATTTTCCTTCCCTATTGTGTCAGGAAATTAAAAAGCTATCAGTAAATTCATGGGTTAAGAGTCTCTGCTGGAATAAATCAAGGTGCTGTAACATTATGCCTTTTCAGAGCCACTAAGAACTGGGATTTTTGCATTAGCAGTTTGTATACTGCACAGAGTCAAGGTAGAGCATCCTGTGGTGCTAAGCAAAAAATCCTGCTGTGAGTATGTATAGCAACATCTGTCATTGCCAAGCCCAGGATGAATGTTGTGATATGGCACTAGTAAACAGAGCAACAAACAATAGTTGGTAAAAGATATTGGGCCATAAAACATGGATAAGAGAGTGCAACATGTGTTGTGTTATCTAAATGGTAACATGTTTCATGAGCAGTGTAATTGCCGTAAATATGCTGCTGAATGTGAATGTTTATAAGGTGATTTCCTCTGCAGGCATATTAATGCTTTCGTAATTTGCCTGGCTTGTTACATATTTCATATGAGTGTTAGGTATCTGCTTTTGAAACCATGCCTTCTATAGCTTGACTGGACTCAGCAGATTTCCTGTATTTGAAATTGATCAATTAAATTGTTCGGGGGAGGGTAGTTGATTCTGCTTGCTGCAGAGTGGCCTGTGGCTAAGTCATCCTTCCTTTTTATCTCATTCAAAGAATCCTATCATATTAGCACAGAAATGTAGGTGCTAGCAGCTGACGCAAGGAAGGGAAACTGTGCACGGCCATCATTCCAAAATAAGTAACTCATATGTCATAGCATCATACATCATACGAAGTTAAAATTTGGTTGCAGTGTTCTTTCCTATAAGGTAATTATTAAAACTGCCATTGCTGATACTGAATCTGCCATTTATGATCTCTTGCATGATTCTTCATAAAGTATTTTTTCATTTGTTCATTTTCTTTATCTTAAGTCTTCTGTTAACCAAATGTCAAAAAAATAAGTAGCTGTTATCTAAAGCCATGGAAGTAAATTCCAGGGAAGAGTCTACAGATGTATGTGATGTGATTACAGAATAATATTGCTTCTAGTGACCAGCCATTCCTTGCTCCAACAATGTATGGAGCATTCAAACTTTTAATTGACTTATGTTACAGCAGCAGACCAGCTGAAGCTCATGCTAGAGCAGACAATGGCAAGATTTTGTGCTTCATTCTTTTGTACTCCTACCTGTGTTTTGTCCTTCAAAGGCAGTTCAGGCCTTAGCAGAGAGTGCAGCTCTGCAGATCCTTTCTTGTACCACTAGATTTGCAGAACCATGGGGCTTTGTGCATCCCCAGACCAAGCCAACCTGTGATGTCCCTTGGAATTGCTACATTCAGCCCATCACTGGTGTTACTCAGCTCCTCTACTAGTTTAGATGCTAAGGCATCAGAGGTTTTTGGTGGACCATGGATCACTCTAGGAAAGAGTTGCAGGTAGGCTTGCAAAGCAATTATTTTGGCTTGAACAAGATTTATTTTGAACAGGTAGGAAAACAGAATAACAGACTGCTGTGAAACAAAAGTCACTTCACTTACGTGTTTGCAGGAGGGGATCCTGTAGGTGCACACAGTATAATTAAGGGATCCATGATGTCTTCAAATTACTTTCAGTTACCATCTCAGGAAAGAATGAAATAATAGAAACATAAAGCTTTCCATTGCTTTGTTCAGTTTTCTTCTTGTTTACCTCATCTATTTTTCCATAACAGACTATTCCTTCTATATTACCTCTTATTCTTTACGGTGATCACAACTACGCTCTGAGTTTAAAACAGCAGTTACCATCGGGTAGATTACGATAAAAATATAAGACTGACCATTAGGGAAAGCTTTGCTCTTCTTTGGCTACTGGGCATTTAGATGACCTGGAAGCTTTGGATGTAAGAAACCACATGAACCATGTCTTTCCACCAGCAAAGATTAGAGCCAGCTCAGCTGTGAGCTGCTTGCGCTGAGTCTCCTGTCTACAGGCGCTCAAAAAAATCCTCCTTGGAGCTTGGGGCTCTGTAAAGTTTTTTCCATTGATGAGATTAATTCCTTATTGATACTTTTTAAAATAGCCATAAGTTTTTGCTTTAAATACCTGGAGGTTTTTATCCAAACACCCAAAATTTCTCTCACTGCCCATTTAATAGCCAGTATACACTTCACAGCATTCTACTACAGGAGTTTCCCATACCCAAACTGTGTTGCATTCTCCTTCATTTACTCATTGTACTGCATTGAAATGACGTTACTTCACATTTTGCTGCAAAAGCCTCATCTGTTTGGACCAGTTCTCTCTACTCCCAGGCAATAGCTGCAGGTCAACAGAGGCGTCCGGTGGAAAAATGCACAAGTGTTCCTCCAGGGCAGCATAACACTTTCTGCAAGGTCAACACGAGCTGTACCAGAGCAGCACCAGTAAGCACCATCCCCCCTCAGTTTTGCCTGAATCATTTTGACATTGACTAAACTGAATGTCCTTAACTTGTCCCTTCACCAGGCATGCTTCAAATTTTCTCCTAAAACAGTTTTCTGTGTGTAATTTGTTTACTTCAACCGCAATAAGACTAAGAAAGGCGATTTTATCATGTGATATTCTGTGGCTGCAGGTCATTTGCAGAGGTGGAAATTTCAGATACGGAGTTTGTGCTCAGACACATGGGCTAGTGAAGTGAGGTAAAGGTGCTGAGAATATTAGTGCAGTAGATTGTCACCTTCTCAGTGAACCACAGCCAAGGGAGGATCAAGCACTGACAGTTCTGTCTTTGCCTGGAGAGACTGAGTCTCTCATAAGGCAGCTGTTACCTGATTTGGGAAGCCATGTCCCACTGTGCCTCTTCTCCCCTCCATGTGTACTCTCCCGAGTGTCCAGACTGCCTGCTATCCCTCGTCTCTGCCTCCTAACCTCTCTTTGCAGCCAGTTCCCTGCTTTCAAGGTCTCCTTCTCCTGCAGAGGTGTTGCCTTCACCTTCCTTGGTGTTCCTATATCACTTCTGTTTGATCTTTTTACACAGTCAGTCTCCTACCTCAATTGACTCATCCCTCTGCCCCCCAGGGACTAGTTCTCCTCTCTGTTTATATTAGGCTGCTTTTTTCCCCGTTCTCTTTTTTTTCTGCCTGCATTTGGAGCCCAGAACAGAGTGCTGCCTGCACTTGGTTCCTCTGCCTGATGCCACAATAGACTGCAGCATCTGGGAGCAGCAGTGGCAAAAAAAGTCTGGTTTAGCCCTGTCTGCTCTGGGTTGGAGCTTGTCTGTTACAAGCAGCATCTTCAGAGGAACCTTTGGCCACTTAGACTTCCAGATTCTGGGGACTCTGTGCTAAGCATATGCAAATGAGATTTTTTCAAAGGCTTGTGACTAGGCAAAAAGCTGGCTGTTTTTTCATGGGAACTGCAAGAGGACAACAGGGATCTTACCTTCCAGATTTCAAACTATTGCTGTGAAGAACAGACACAGGAACTACTCAGCAAAATTCTTGTAAGACCTTTTTTTCTTTTCTTGTTTGTTTCATTTTTTATTCCTCCCACCAGGGGCAAAATATGTTTTCCCTCAATCTTATTTCCTGAAGTGACTAAATCCTCTCACTTGAAACGTAAAAAAATAATAATAATCAGCCTAAGGCAGAGACTGAGCATGGGAATTTTTATCCCAAATACTTAGCTTGGCAAAATTTAGAAACAACTGAAAACAAGCTGTTATAAAGGGAACTATTGAGACCCCAAACTATGGAGGACTTACTTGCGTTATACACAAAAGTCAGATAAGAATTTCTCTGTGATCCATTTGGGATACTAAACGCAATTAAAACAAATCTGCTTTTCATATTTCAGAAATCCACCTTAAGTAATGAATGTAGTAAGGAAACATTTGGTTTCAGTACTTCTCAGGCCATATGAAAGCTGTTGAAACTAGTTGATTTGTTAAGCATGCCTGACACAGATTTATTTTATTAGTTTTGTTGTGGTATTTGCTGGGGTTTTTTACTGAATCTCTTTTGTTGTGAAACATAATTTAAGTACTTGCATGCACATTAGAAGTACAGCCCAGTCAGCATTGTGCAAGCTGAGCAGTAGGATTCCTTCAAAGTGCATCCTTAGAATCTCCTGGGCAGAAAATATGAAGATGAGGTTATTCTTAGTTTGGACCAGTAGCAAACTTGTTTCCCACCAGCACCCTTGCGCCCAGGCTTATAGGACAAATCCTGATGCTTCCACCTATTGCCATGGTAGTGGATGGGATGCGTTTCCACCACAAGTGGATTTACACACTCCATGTCTCTTCCTTTGAAAGAGCAGGAGCACCTTGTCAGTGAGCAGCATGGGGCAGGGTGTCTTTCATGCCAAGGCTCTGTTAAGGTTTCTGCAGCTGCGGAAGGCATGACCTTGGTGAGGAGGCTTCACTGCTCCTCTCACAGCTGCAGAGGAGCTGCTGTTGCAGTCCTGTTTTGCTGAAGACATTTTGGCATGGAAGCAGGTTTGCCTTGGGGTGTGAGATCTTTGCAATAAAAAGCAATAGAAATCTTCTCGACCACACCCATTCCTCTCAGACCTTTCCTACCCATTTTTCCATTGTAGATGCCCAGATGCACAGACCTCAGCAAGTTTACTGAGCTGCCTGGCTGCTGCTTTCCCCGGCTTCACAAAGGAGAGCAAGCCCTATATTTACAATGTCCTGTCCCCTCAGTCCTGTAGGCTTTCAGTATGTGTCCAAATGCAGACCTGGAAAAGCAATTCTGGAACCCATGAAAATGTGGAATATTTGCACCGTAAAACTTCATTTGATTCCTGTAGAAAGTAACAATCGTGGCTGCAGAGACACTGAGGGGAAGTGTTTGTCATTCTGGAAGTGTAAAACATGACAAAACAGATGGGGATGTTGTTAACTTCAAGGTCTTTGCTTTTTAGTCACTCATAGACTTTTCACTTCACAGTGGAGTGAAAAAATAAATGTTTTCTTAATTTAATATGGCAATATATTGTGGTTGTAATGTTTCCTTTATCCCCAGACTAACACAGAATGTTCCAGCCACAGTGCAAGTTTTCCTCACATGTTCGTATATGAGCTCCTCTCTAACTTCCCTCTACAGGAGACAGTTTTCATCTTAACTCATTGAAGGATTTTATGAGCAGTGACTGTCAAACTTTACTTGTCTGTGCATTTTTGCGTATTTATCTTATTTAGACAAATTTTAACTCCTGCCTCAATCCTTGTTTTCATGATGAAGTCTTTTCCTTAATATGTCAACAGTTTGCTTAAAACTTGCTTGAAAAAAATCCAGCCTGGGGTGATTTAGACAAATTAAACCAAAACAGAGCAATAACTATTGAGAGATATGCATGGGCAATCAATAAAAGAACTCCCAAAATGTATTTAAGTGATTTTCTTCATGCTTTTTTAGTGTAATATTTGTAGGTCAGCTGTGGCAATAACTGATAATTTTAATGCAAGATGACGTAATTCCAATTCAGTGATTCTTCAGAGAGAAACTACCATGACTTCTTTTTATTTTGTTCTAATTTTATGAAAAGACAAAGGTAACAAAACTGAGGTTCTTGATGCAAGGAAAAGAAAATAATTTGAACTACCAAATTTTGAAACTTCTTTAAATATTTAATCTCTCTTACACTTCCAAATATACCTTCCTGGCAGTTTCTTTTTCTATCCCCAGTTCCCAAGGTTTAACCATCTTTCTGGATAGAAGAGACTAAAGTAGTTTTCTTCAGAACCTGCTAAATGCTTGGCAAAAAATCTCTGCCATGACACAAGGGGTCTTGCTTGATTTTTCTACAGTCTGTCTCAGCAGCACTGGTTCTACTGAAAGACTCCACGTGGAAAGATCAGTTATTAGATCAGGATTGTATTTTGAAGTGAAAATTGCCTTTGGAAATACAAGGACGTCATTAAGCTTCATTGTTTTCTGTCTTTGGATGTTTGGGGTTTTATTTTTCCTCTGGCTGAAGGGGGAAATCATAAATTGTTTCTTCAACATTGAAGTGACTGTGTCAGCTTGAAGATACAGCTTTGGAGCTTGATGTTATTTATTGTATTATTTTTTAAAGGGTAATAGTGAAGTCCCTGTTTTGAAATAAATACGGTCTCCCAAATAAAGTTTATATAGTTAGTGTAGCATTTAAATGGAATGTTTAGAAACTTTGCAGGTTTGCAACTGGATGTTTAAAACTGGATTAGCGGAAAGACTCTGACTTTGGGGTTGTTTTGTGTCCTGGTGTGTTTTTCCTGTGGCTGCAAAGCAGAACATGATCTGCAGTTTCTCCAGGAGAAACCGCTCTCTGTTCTCATCCCACTGACTCCTGGGTCTCACTGAGCTTTCTCCATCCAGATCTCGGCAATAGGGGCCTCACCAGTCACACATGCAAACCTGCAGGGAACATTCCCAGCTCTTCAGGATTTATTTGGTTGGAGGGTTTTTTTCCTTAATATGAACTTAATATTTCCCTTCACGTTCATCGCAGATGAACCTCCCACACTGGCGTTCATGTCTGACTGCCATAGACCGGGATGTCAGGAGAGCTGTTGGCAGAGGTCAGCGCATGCCAGCACACAACATGCCTTCTTGTCTTGTCTGGCGTACGGCTGCCTTCGGCTTCGCTCTGCCTGCGCCTCACTTCACTGCCTCCCCCACCTGATGCCTGTCTTGAACTCTTTGCCGCATGACCGGTTTGCTGCCCTTGCATCCCAAGCATCACCTGTGACCGATTTTGGGTGGTGGTGTTCAGAAGAGGTAGGAAGCCAGGCACATGCACTGAGCACTTCCAGGCAGAGCTGCCATCTGCTCTAACAAGGAGGAGGGTTAAGCAGGGAATGAAGTGCAGCTCTATGATCATTAATCTCAAACAGTCCTTCTAGTGACATGTCTGAGGTTAAGTCACAGGATGTGTGATATTATTAAGCTTAGTTAAATTTAGTGTAATTCACATCTGCAAAGCCTTTGTGAATTAGTGTTTAGTCTTAAATTGACAGTTTGCATGATGTAGGGGCTTCATAGTATCCTGCATTAAGTCTTGATGTGTTATGAATTAGGGTGCAGAAGCCTAAAATCCATGTGAAGTGCAAAAATCCCCTCAAGTTTCGAGTAGTTCTGAGGCAAATATGCAGTTAATTCAGTTTTTGACGCTTAGCAGGGATGGTACCCCTACAAAAAATTATTTCCTCCTTTATTTGATCTCACAGCTTAGGTGTGAGAAATGGCCACTGGAGAACCCTTTTGCAAAGCCATGTTTATGAGCTGTGTTGTTTGCCTGGTACAGCTGGTCCTTGCTGCACACTTCACCTCATCAGTCTGTAATAGGTGCAGACCTGTATTGATTACCACGACTTGTGGGAGAGAAAAATCTTTGCACTTCAAATTGGGTATAAATTATAAATAGCGTCTCCAAAGGCTGTGAGTTACACAAGTGCCACTCTTCTGAGACAGCCATATGTAAAGCTGTTGTTATAGAGGTTATTAATTTTATGGTTGCAGCACAGGTATATTTGACCCTCAACAATGATCATTGTCCATAAAATCCCACGATCTGGTTTCAGTCACCTGCCTCCTTCAAGAATGTTCATTAACAACAACCAGCAAAGGTCATGCTAATAAAAGAATGTTAACCCTCACTATATTGGTGTAAATTCACTGGTGAAACAGCATTATCTTCTTGCCATTTTTCTCACTAGTACAGCTATGCAGACACCTGGAAGTAGGTCATGTAATTCCTAGATGCACAGGGTATGGGGCTGTAGTATTTGTACATATATAGACAGCAGTTGGTGTGATGCAAACGAAAAAAATTTATCTGGTATGGGTTAGCCATAAATTACTTACTGCAAGTGCACAGGGATTATTCACACCTCAAATCTGCAAATTTTTATTTATTTTTTCCAGACAACTTCTTATACTTATTTGCCAAAACTAAAATTTTATGAAACTTAAGGGAATCTGTTAGTTACTCCCAAAACCTGATTTTTAAACTCCATTTGTTATTTGGTGTTTGTGTTCTGGCAGCCCAGCTTCATCTTCCATGGCATTTTACAAACTCAGATATGTTTCCGTTCCATTAAGTCATTAAGAAAATGCCCTGAATTTCCCATAAAATCGTCATTCTCACCTAGGAGATAAACAATTAATTTCTCTGATCATGAGAGAGTAGGCAACTGCATTTTTACAGATGTGTCCTCTTCATCACTGCTTCTGGGAGGTAGATTTATCCTGTGTGCGTTCTAAAATGCTTGCCGAAGTCAGACCTGGGACTTTCTTTTGCTGTTAAGAAAGAGGAAAACATGGAAGATGTGTTTGGTGCCAGCAACTGGAAGACAAAGGTGTTTGTGAGGAGAGATTGGATGGGTTCACTAGCAATGAGTTAGAGGAGGTCTTCCTGAAATGGTTGGAGTAAAGTCAGAAGAAGGCAAAAATTGGTGAGCCATGAGAACAGGGCAGCTGGGATCGGTCTGTAGGTAGGATGCAACAAGATCAAGGCCAGGCACTGGGCATGAGTTCAAGAAGAGCTGCCAGGTGGGCAAGCTGTGGAAGAGGAATTGATAATTGGATTTCCTGGAGAAATAGGTGTTCTGAAGAAACAAGTGTCCCAGGTGGATGAAAAACAGGCAAGGAGTAGGAAGAGATTCAGGTGGAATGAAGCCTCAGGAAGTACTGAAGAGGGCATTCCTGCCCCTGGGACTTGCACTCTTACTCAACATTCCAGGGCAGGGGAAGAGGGGGACGTGGAAACACTCCATCCGCCTGAGATCTATGGAAGTATTTTCACTGCCGAGCCTGCTGTGTTTCTGACCATGGACAGAAGTGATACCATTATAAGGTGCAGCCTTTAAGGTCAGGAGTTGAGGTGTCTGTGGAGCTTAGACACCTCAGGGTGTGGTGAATGCCTGAATTGGGATTTTCAGGATCACTTGGATTTAAGCTCTTTAGTTTCACCTTTTTTGATGTAAGGAGGTGAATCCTTTTCAGCAGGTGGTGGCTCCTGAAGTAAGTGTCCAGCAGAAGCAGGAAAGCAGGTCAGCATCCCCATCTTAGCCCATCATTTGCTAACCCCATTTCCACCATCCTGCAGGACAGCGGTCAGAAGGGGAGGACCAGGTGCAGATGAGGTTGAGTTTCCCACAGGACCAAAGCTGGCACTGTAGAGGCAGCACTTGGATTCTTGGGATTTTTTCCTCTTATCCGTCACAGGATTAGCCTTTGAAGACAAATCCAAGAGGAAGTGCCTTTTCTATGCTGCTTCAGGACCAGGGAGAAGATGGATGGTGCCAGTGGTGCATTGGAGGAATTTAATTANTTGGGTTGGGTTGGGCTGGGTTGGAGCCAGCCAGAGGCAGTAGTCCCAAGATGAGGTAGGTGGGTTAGTGAATGCCATTGTACCTATGAAAATACTCTGGACTTGTGTTGACTGTAGTCA
This sequence comes from Oreocharis arfaki, assembly GCA_013398015.1. Taxonomy (NCBI): domain Eukaryota; kingdom Metazoa; phylum Chordata; class Aves; order Passeriformes; family Paramythiidae; genus Oreocharis; species Oreocharis arfaki. The sequence continues at coordinate 44,470 of VZRR01012886.1, read as the reverse complement.
TTTGACTGTAGATGGCACAGATACAGCGGGGCACTATAATCCAAGTAAAAAAATTCAGGGGGAAAAATGCTTTTGAAGTATTTCTTATGTAGAAGATTATGAACATTTTCCACTGTGGGAAGGCAGAGTTAATTTATTCATCAAAGGCTTGCAATGTATGAATTCAGATTCTTGCTAAAATCATAAAAACACACTGGGTGTTTGATGTGTTTCATGCCCCATGCATGTTATCATTGCAGCTTGTTCTTTAGACACAGGCTCATTCCTGTCTGCTGAAAGACTTTCTTTACTTCTGCAGCTGCCTGTGTCAGCATCCACACCAGTCTTCAAGCTCTACTTCTGGTGTGAAAGAAGAGAAAATTATATTCTGATGCTTTAGTGCAGTTTGTTATTGGGTCCAAAATTTCACAAATAGGCAAGCAATATGTACTTATCCTGCTAGTGATTAAGAATCTTTTTACATCTTTAGTAGATGGGGTGTCTCTGCTGTCATGTAACATGTTTTTTGAAGCATTACTGCCTTTCCTAGCTGCTCTATGTTGCTGGCATAGGTGCAGCCATGCAGGTGTTGCATTGGTTGTTGTGTTTTTGGAAAGTGCCAGGAGTGTGTTGGTTTATGCTCATGCTACTAGTACATCCAGGTGTTTGATAGCATAATTGCTATTTAGGAACAAATAATCATAAAATACCGTTACAAAGAGTAGCTGTTTTCTAAGCAGCTGGTTGTGTCCCTTGTTCTGGTATCACTTGTGGATTTCTTGCGTTGGTAGTGCTCTCACGAGATAGCCGGGTGTGTACCCTTCAGGCCTTTGCCTCACAGGCAGTAAAAAGCTGTGGGATTTTGGAATAAACTCAGATTTAAAAATCAGCCCTTGAGTATTTCAGATTAAAATAACTTAGAAGAGTTGGTGCAGAATGTTTTAAATGAGTTTACATATATTTTATAAAACCTGTATGCTTGTTAACATCGGCGGCATTGCTGCATGAACAGAGCAGCTCCTGCTGTGGGCTCAGCAGAGCTCAGGTTCATTCCTGATCTTGGCTGAGCTGCTTGGTTTGCAAGAGCACAGTAATGATGACTTCTCCCTTACAGAACTCTGCTAGACGTGTCTTTGCAAAGCAGTGAGGAGAAGGAGGTATAACTGCTTGCATCATGCTGCAGCACTTTAAGATCTGTCAGGTAAATTAGTATTTTTCAGGTTTATAACCTGTAGAAGCTTTGAGGCTTGAATGCTTGGTTTTCGATGTTCTCATCCAAGAAGTCTTGTGGATGTGTGTTCTCTCGTAAGGTGTTGAGTTCAGAGCAGGTCAAAACTTCCTTTATTTAAAAGCCAATTTTCCTTTCTTCTAGCTGAAAAAATAATTGTTTTAAAATGCTATATACTTTATTTGTGCTCTTGCTTGCAATTTTATATAGATTTTTTCCCTAGTTAATGGTAGAAAAAATGCATGTACATTTACAAAATTAGGTTATCCCACTAATACATATTATTCAAATGCTTCAGAGCTACTGTGAAGTACCTTGCTAATACAATCAAAAGTACTTTGCTAATATAGTCAATTTTAGATGTTGCTTAAATAAAGCCAGTGAAGTCACATAGAAGACAGGGCTGGATAGAAAGAAACTCATGAAGTTACTTAATTTGTCCACATTGCCCAGGGTGAGCTCAGCTATACCCATATTAAGCCTAAGAGGTGGTTGTCTAACCTATTCTTAACTTCCATTAGTGAGATCCTGCACCTTCCATAGGTATGTTCTTAGCCCAAAAATAACTTTGTAAGATGTAACCTGAGTATCCCACCTTGCATTTATCAGGTAAGGAATTTTTATACTTGTCTTCACATGCAGATAAGGGTGGAGTTACGGATATGAAGAGATAGATGGAGGGGTAGATAGATAGATAGATAGATAGATAGATAGATAGATAGATAGATAGATAGACAGTGTTGTTGATAGAGATACTATATAGATGGAGATACATGAAGATTGTATAAAGATGACCATAGAGAGATACACAGATCTATCAATATAAATAGTTTCAAACCCTGCCTACTTCCCTCTGCATGCTACACCATTTTAACATGAGTTTTAAAATCTGTAGTTGTATGATACTGAGTACATCTTTACTGGATCCTTTCTTCAGGGAAATGGCTTGCTCTTCTGCAGAAATTCATTGCATTGGAAATTCAGCCCCTGAGAGTGTTGTTCAGTCACACACACACACTGCACATCTGGGTCAGCTGGCAGTGGGTGGGATGCTATAACACTGATGGAGCACATCAACCCCTGAGCATCACAAGATGGCATTTGTACATCTCCATTCCATCCCCACAGTTCCCTTGGAACAGCTAATATCCCAGGGCAATTTTGGATTGCTATAACCTCAACTTGCTGGCATCAGCTCGCTTGCCTGACTCTGTCTTGGCCTTGTGGTGGGTGTCTGAGTCTCTCCCAGTGCCCTCCTGAAAGTGGGGCTATGAGGGACATCACCTTGGAGTGGTGTTTGGGGAAATGATGCCTCCTGAGAATCTCATTTTCAGCTGGGGATTCCCAGGGTCTGGATCCACCTGCCACATCTGGTCTTTTCTGCCTATGTCCATGGCCAGATACTCTCACTGTATTCGTTGCATAGATAGGACCAGCCCTACATAAGTTTGCCTATTTGCCTGCATTTCTGCCTGTTTGTGCAAAAGACTGTGAAATTTTGGACCCAAGAACAAGTTTGCTTTTCAGGACTGTTTACCCCTGAGCAGCAATTCAGGCCAGCCCACAGCCTGAGATCCTGTAAGTCTTCTGTCTCTGGAAATGCTTTTTTTTTCCACTATTTTTAACCGCTTGCTTCTTGTGGGAAGTTTGTGGGCTGTAAACAAGGAGTGGAAGAAAAGCCAATTGCAAGTATGGGAGTTCAGAGGTGATCTTTTTTCTGGGTTGGTAGGATGCTTGTTGCTCTGTTTTCATCATCCCACTAAAGATTATTATAGATAATACATGTCCAACAAAAATAAGGACTGGTTTGTGTCACAGTAGATAGTAACTAAGTAGAAAATTTCTTCAGTATGTGTCGTCTAGTCTCCAGCATTGCCATGATTTTTCTTACATGAATATTGAGTCTTAACCAGTTTATTATGTGTCTAAGCCCACTCAATAAGCTGTATTTCATTTCTTCAAATTGTTGTTTCTTCCCTCTTGGCTTCTCCAAAGAATTAATTTCCCTACACAGTTACTTTTAGATTATTATCATGCCCCTGACTCCACAAATGATTACTTCTTAACCAAACTAAACACATCAAAGTTTGGGGATTGGTTTGGGGTTGGGGTTTTTTTTATGTCCCCTCAGAAATTACTGCTTTCATTTCATTAATTGGTGTTCCGATTATATCTTAATTTTGCCTTAGCTTTTAACCTTTCTTTACCATTGTGGTATGTAGAACTGCTTATGCAAAAACTCCTGAGGTCATTGGATCTCAAAGTTCTTGAGCTATTGGACTCATTCACTATTTTTCCTGAAGCTCTCATTTTCCTTGTCGGAGCTATTGAGTGATTTTAGGCAAGACGCATTTTTTTAATCTCCTTTTTCCTTAGCTTGCCTGTTGATGCTCCGGGAGCTTCTTCTGTTTTGGAGTTTGAGACCTGGACATTTACATCAGTAGACCAAAATTGTCAGAAAAAACACAATAATTTCTTCCCATGCAGATCAACAGGATAAAGGAATTTTAAGAAACTGTACAAATTAAAAGGAGTTTTGTCATACTTGATAATATCTGATGCACTCAAGGGTAAAAAAAAGCTAAATTCCTGTTCAGAAATAGCTTTGTGATACATAAGTAATTTCTTAGTGTACAGAAAGATGTATGCAGGACAGGCAGGAAGCATCCCTTTCTCACATGTAAGTGCATATTTGGACAGTATTGCTACGTTGCTACAGAGTTACAGGATTGCAGAACTGAATACCTAAGAATTAAATAAGTTCTTCAGTGTGTGTGTGGATAACGTGAGAAAGAAATAAATTTCCATTGATTCATAACTTTCAGGAGAAAAAATCCTTTCTGAAAGGTCTATCACATTTGTCTACCCAGGTCAGATGGAGTTGGCTTCTGTGTTAGTTTATGTGTAAAGGAGGAATGAATTGTGTTGCTTCTCATGTTTAATAATGTTTAAAGTGTTTCCATTCCTGCAAATGCCTGCAAAAGTCTGTATTTCAATCTCTGAACCATTTAAATCAAGTTTTTGTAAGACTGAGTGCTTTTTATGTATGTAGCTTGAATCCTACATGTTAAAGCAACCACTGCCACTGTCTACTGACAAGATGGCTAAGCTGCTCACATTGGCATTTTGCAGCATGACAGGGCCTCAGTGCAGACCATGATCATAGGGAGCAAACTCTGCTGAACAAGCTCTTGTTGAAGAGCAGCAGAATTCTCCATCCCAATGGGGACTAAACCCCAAGGCGTGGAACACCCTTAATTCATTTTGAAGCCCCCGCTATTTAGAGATGAGCTGCCGCTTAGAGAAGCAGACCCGAGGTCAGCCCTGTGGCTAGTATCTCTGGAGAAGCTTTTCAACCTGGAAACTTTTCTCTGCAGAAATATTTCAGTGCTGAGGCATGTATGAAGATCTGTCCCAGCTCCTGTGCAACATAGGAAGCCTTTGTCCCGCACATCTTGTAAACGCGGCGGGGGGCCACCATTGTGCTGTGCATCTTCTGAGCACCGCGGGAGGAGGCTTTTGTCTGACACAGTGGGCAGGCGCTGTAGGAGGGCACCTTTGTCCTGCACAGCCAGTAATCGCTCTGCAAGAGTGAATTACGGTGATTGCAGAGCTCTTCTCTCTCCTGACACTCTGGTTTCAGACAGAGGAGTTTGTCAGCCTTGCTAGGTGGAGAGCTGCTTTTCCTGAGTGGAAAGGGAACACAGTACAAATGCCTTTGCCATGCATGTGTGCAAATGGCCATCAGGATCGTTCACACAGTCATATTGCATGGCCACCCCTGCAGGCACCAGTCCCAGTTTCAATCTTTGCTTTTCCTCTTCTCTATTTTTCCTACCCATTTAGCCTGCCCTTTTAATTATTATTTCTTTGTTCCTTCTTATGTTTGTATTATCTTCTATTCCATATCCTATTTCTGCATTCAATATCTATACTCTCAATATTCTTTCAGATGACTAATAACCACATTTAAAAGACTTGAATCCAGGTACCAGTCCCTCTGGGACTTTGTAGGTGTATTTTCAACCCCGTATTATTACTTATTATTTGTCTTCTCAATGCTTTAACAACTTCCCCGAAAGTGTGCCAGTGCCCATTTCCTAGAGTCTGAGATAATGTACAATGGGTGAGGCATAACTCTGCATCTGTGAGATGAGATGAGATGAGATGAGATGAGATGAGATGAGATGAGATGAGATGAGATGAGATGAGATAAGATGCTAAGTTCGGACCCTGTAGAGATACCCTGTGTGCTGTAGGTGCTGGTGGACATGCTGCCGGCAGCTAGAGCCAGCACAGGCATGGCAGCACACATTTGGGAGCTGCATTACCATAGATCTCAAGTGTTCGGAGGCCCCTTGACTGGCGTAAAGCAACTGATGTGAAAGTGAAGAGCAGAGCATTAGAGAAGTGAAGTTCATAATCCATTTTAAGTGATTACATTGGTTTCCACTGCCCCAAGGTTGCCAAGTTGTCCTTTGTGGAAAACACAGCAATGGATAAGTCTCTCACCTGCTGATTTTTGTTATTCAGTGCACTTTGGTTTTTATCTTTTTTTTGTCAAGTTTGAGCCTGTTGTGTCTGCTGTTATCCTAAAGGTGCTTGTGATTTTTCTATCATGTTAATCTCTTTAATTAATGTTAATCTTTCTTTACCAATACTCAGACATGAATTTTATGTGTGGTAGTTAGTTTCAATTAATTCTCCTTTTCTCAAATTGGAATTTTTTTCTTCTCATCCCCACCCCAGTCCTCTAGTGCCTACCTGATTGTACATGAATTCTCAGAAATAATTGCCAGTAGTCCAGTAAGTTCATTAACTGATTCCCTGAAGACCCACATATGCATGTCATCCAGACCTGATGATTTGAATATGGAATTTTTAGAAGTATTCCCTTACCTGTTTTTTCGTATCAACAACTGTATTGGCAAGTCTTCACTATTTCTAATTATATATATATCTCTTTGTGGTGCTTGGTAAATTGATTCTGGAACTTGTTCACTGTTTTACAGTCATTATTCATTTTACCTCACACACTATTGGTTCCACCATCTCTTTGGAGCTCCTTTCCAATGATGTTATGCACATGTTAAAATAGATATTAATTTCTCTCTACATCTCTCCATGCTGGCAGTTGGGAGGTTAGTTTGCTTTTTGACATTTCTGTCATTTCTCTCGGTGGGGCTGGGACTAGGAGGGATTTATACTTTTTTATTCTGCAGTTGTAGCCTTTGCATATTTTAGAATATTCTAGCTGTTTCCCACCCTTAACAGGTTTTTTATATCTTTTCCATGCAGCATGCTCCTAAGATTTCTCAAAGAATTAATATCTGAAATCACTACATGCTGTGCAACAGCCCATCAATTAATACAATATATTGAACCATGTGGTTTATCATCACGGCTGTTGAAATTAGTGAGCACTAAGAATATGTATCTCAGAGGACCTTGGCTTTAGAACAACTGCTTCTTACTGTCTGTCTCTTAAAAATTATTCTTTCTGTCAAAAAATAGATGGCTCTTCATGCATTTAATTTAGATCTGTGTACTACTAAATACACAAATGAGATTGCAGTCATCAATGATATTCTTCCTCTGGCAAAATCTTATGGCCAAATCTGTTCACACCCTTAGGACATAATTCCACTTGGTTCAGTTGAATTTTTCAAGCCTTTGCTATATAAATCATAAATGCATATTCTGTGCAATGTTAAATTTTTAGGGCTCTCCCTTTAGTAGTAGCTGAATGTGAATACATAAGGGCAAAATTTGACCTTTAAAAATGACTATAAAGGGCCAAGGCAGATACTTAGCAAGCTTTTCTTATTGCAGTATTAATCAAGCAAAGAATCATCATAATCCTGGAAACTAAATATCCATTGTAGTGATTTTATCACCAGGGAAATTGTTCATCTGCCAGTAAGATTGTTACTAGGAAAGGGAAAATAGGGAGTGTTAAAATTGCTTTAGACTGCTGAATCATTGAGTCCCTCTAGACTCAAAGCTTGAATTGTTTTTTGAGAAGAGTGGGTTGAGAGGAGTTGCCACAGGAAAGCTGTAGGTTAATCAGTTTCAGTAACACTAGTGAATGTGAGCATGATCTCTCCTGAGGACATGAGGAAAGTGCATGGGAGAAGGCAGGATGAAGAAAGAGACAGGGAGGCTTCAGAAACTTACTGGGTTTTGGGGTTTTTTTGTTTCTGGATGGCCCTTTCACAGAGGAGGAAGGTTGTTGATGAAAAAGGAAGGAAGGGGAGAAAAAACTATACAGTATTCACAGCCTATATTTTCTTCTAATTTATCCAGTGGATACTAATGAGGATTATTGCAATCAAGGCAGAGATGTAGGCAGGCAGAAGTGAGAAAGATGTGTTTGTGTTAGAAATGTCTGTATAGGGATCAGAAAGCCACACGGAAAGGTGCTTTGCCTTCAGTGCTCAAAGTGGTGTTTACCATATGCTGTGACACGTGCGTGTGAGAAGGAGGTGAAGCACCTGTGCAGGAGTGTCCTTACGTGTGCTAGGACAGCCTATCCCTCCATAAAATCAGCTTTGGTAGATGACTTGTGTGTGCGTGGTGGCAGTGCGCAGTCAGAGTATACTGAGCCAACCCATAACCTCAGGGACATGTCTGCTAGGCTGCAGGTTTTGCTGGAAGGGAAGCTTTGTCCTCCTCCTGTGTTGCGCCACCTCTGTGTTTCCGAGGTGAGGAGCAAGTCTTGATGAATATTGCTATGGGGTGGCCTGTAGGGGATGGGATAGGTGATCTGTATTGAAAGCCACCTGCAGGGTAGAATCATAGCAACTTTTATGTCGGACATGACCTTTGAGATCACAGAGTCCAACTCTTAACCCAGCACTGCCAAGTGCAACACTTGATAGGATGGATTGCCTCTCAGCAAAGAGAATTTCTGGGTGAATGGGTGATGGGTGAATTTGAGGGTGGAAAGCATTTGTATAAAAGGAGCATGCAGGAAATTTCTGGAAGATGTCATGAATTGTCTCCATACAATGAATGTGGAGAGGGGGAGGAATATCTCTATGTGCACATGACATGGATGCTCTTTGTACAAAAACATCTCTTTGTGTGGGAAGTAGTGTCTTTCCAGAGAGGGGTTTTTAGAGTATTTTTTTGTTTGTGTGATGGCTGCCTTTGAGGGAGCAGGGGCGTTCTGTATGACAGGTAGTGGCTCCATCAAAGACTTTCTGGTGGGGACAGTGTGCATGGACCCACCAAGGATGCTCCATGGATGGGTGCATAGAGAGGAGTGTCCTGATAGGGTCCTGACAGGGATGTGAAGGTGGGTGCGCAGCAAATGCCATGCCAGAGCAGCCACCCCGTATCCCCAGGGACTGATGGCCACCCTGCATCCTGCAGGGACCATCATCCACCCTGGACTGCATCCCTCTCCACCTGGTAGGCTGTGGCCACTGTGTCCCTTATTGTTGTCACCCCCAGATTGTGATACTGTCACAGAACTGTTGCTAGGCAACAAATGTGGTTACTGGGTCTCAACGAATAGCTGAAGGGGAAAGTGAAGTGTTGCACCATTGTAGAGTAACCATAGCAATGACCTACTATTACAGACTAAAGAATTATCATTAACAATGTTAAAGTATCAAACAGAGGCCCAGGATCGAAAGACTACCAGGCAGCATCTCTGCATAATTGGGTTACCCAGGAAGAGGTCCCAACTCTTTCACACCCCTTGGCTCCCTATCTTCATTGTCTTGGTTTTGTTTTGGGGGTTGGTTGTGGGGGAAGGAGAGGGGGGGTGGTTGTTTAAATAAAGCAAATGGACTATGTGTTGAGGAAGACACTTGCAAAACAATAGAAGCACCCGCCGAAATACAGAGGTAAATCTATGCGCAGAGGGAAGATATAAACAGGAAAGGCCCACTTTACTGTCTCAGTATTATCTGTGGGGAGCGGGTGCACAAAGGATGCCTTCGAGATGCATGAGATGTAGTTCAGATCAAGTGTTCTCTTTCACTTGAAAATGCATATGCCAGGGTAAGAGCAGTATAAAATGAAAAATAAATAGTACAAAGTATGCCTGAAAAGTAGACACTTTCTTTTTCCCAAGGTCAGATAGATGAGGTGCTTCAATGAAGCTTTTATTAGCCAGGTGCTTTGGGGTATTTTTTTCCCAGATATGAGACATGTTGAGGATCTCTGACTTGTGGTATGGGTGGCCATGCATGTGCACATGTTTATGTTTGTGCATGTGTCTGTCTGCATGTGTGTGCAGTTGCTCCTGTCCAGCTGCCCCAGAGCTCAGCAGCAGGACAGACCTGACTCTCTCCAGGCTCCCTTCAGACCAGCTGCAAACAGCTGGGTGGCTTCCCCAGGTTTTGCACTTTTGTATTTTATGGAGCATTTTTCCTGTGAACAGCCAGCAAGTCACAGAACAACCCCTAGTTAAACTGTCACCTTTGTGTTTTGCAGGTACAGAACGCCATGAACTCACTTCTTGGAAGAGTTTTCCATCTATTTTCAAGTTCTTCAGTGAGGCTGTAAAGGCAAAGAACAGCTTGGTGAAACCAACCCCAACACGGCGCTCCAACAGGATAAAATACGAGGAATTCTAAAAGGAAGGGATGAAAAAATCCCACTCCCACCGATGTCTTTGCTGCTTGTTTTCTGCAAGGAGTCTCCCAGCCCCTCATTAGATTGTTTTCTTCCTAGAGCACAGGGTCGTGATGTATACATCTAAATAGCGTTTTGCATTATTTCTAGATGAGTGCAACTGTCAAAGCAATATGGGTTCACTGGTTGTGCTTCCTGTGGGCTGTAACTTGGATTTTGTGCTGCCCATCAGTGTGCAGATTAAGGCTGACAGTGGTACTGCACAGTGCAGCATGGTGCAGCTCTAATTGCCCTGACATAGCCCTGCACCAAGCTGATGCCAGAATTTAACAGCTTCATCGCAGTCCTATCGCCTGCAGGAGTTCTTGCAGCTTCCTTCTATTTTGAGACAGAGCAAAATATGAATTACTCTTTTTTAAAAGACAGCCCTAACTCAGACGTGCTAACCAGCCTATGAATTTACACCCAGTAGCCTTCTCTTTCTCTGAGACCACGTGGGATTCACTTTTAACTCTTTCGTTTTTCTGCTGGCAAGAGTGTCCAAGAAGTTTGGCGCAGAATTCTAGAAAGGCCCCATTGTTGAAGAGATTTTCTTTTGCTACATCAATGGCATTATCCGTAGATCTTCTCTTCCTTTGGAAAGCTCTACTTAAAAAAAAATGCCTATTCATTAACAGGCTAGATCGCACTGTGAAATATGACAGGAAAAAAAAAAAGACACTCTGCATATTTTCCTGTTTATTTTTAAACACAAAGATGCTTCAATTTCCATACTCTGGGTTTGTAGTGACTTGCCATCCCATGGTTATCCGTTTTCCCTAAGCTCACCAGTTCATCTCCACTTTCCCAGGCTCTCAGATAAAGGTGGGCCAGCAGGGCTCTCTCTTTGGGGATTTCACACCATGCATAGGGGATATGTGGCCGTAGCCATAACTATTGCTTTAGGCAGATTTTCTCCACTAAAACTAAGGGAAAAGATGTGCTTGATAGCATGCCCAGTGAGCAAGCGCTCTAATTAAGCTCCTTCAGTGTTGATAATACTAAATTAAAGTGGTCCTTTCTTTAATGGCCATGCCCATCTCACCTCTGATGCTGTTAGTGACAAGGAGACATGACTCAAAACACATGAGTTTGGGACCCAGTCCCGCCCTCTCCTCGTGCAATGCGTCCAATCCTACAGCTGGGGGCCAGAAATGGTGGTTGGGAGCGTTAAAACAAGCGATGTCAAAGCAGGGGTACCTTCCTACGGCAAGAGCAAGAACAGAAGTGCTCATAGTGAAGTGCAAAGGGAAACCCAGCTGGGTTTGGGCCGAAATCCTCTGTGTGGGGGGCTCTCAGCACCTGCAGAGCACTCACATCCCTACTTGCTCATACTGGCCTGCTTCCTGTCATCTCACTGCATTTAAGCTCTGCTCTTGGGGAGGGGTGCTTCAAGCAGCTCGCCAGAGGGATAGGGAAGGTGTCAGGCCGTGCCTAGGCAGAGGGAAGTGCAGTGTCTGTGCCTCACAGTGTTTCTTCCCAGAGGGGAACCTGTTGCTGAGGGGAGAGGACTGCAACCGGCTTCCTCAGCCCTCCAGTCTCCGCATTTACTCCAACTTACAGTCAGAGGATGCTGCTGCCTTTGGCCAGCCTGATCCCCCACTGCAGGTGTCTGCAACCCGCCCC
>VZRR01012886.1:1909-13502 GCA_013398015.1 Oreocharis arfaki | reverse complement strand
AAGAAAAGAAAAGAAAAGAAAAGAAAAGAAAAGAAAAGAAAAGAGAAAAAACTCTGCTCGGTATTTCAAGACTTATAAACTAAAGCTTTGAGTAGTCAAAATGTCCCATGAAACCGGAGGAAGCATGTCGACAGTGTCTGTAATAGCCGTGCACACGCGTTCGCGGACACTCCCTGTGAATGGCTGCGCGCCGGGACACTGCTGGAAGGGGCGGCTGCAGCAAGCCCTGACATCCCTGTTCAGCCCTCAGTCCCTCTGTCCGCCCGTCGGAGAGTCCATCCAGGCCAGCCAGTGCCACCGTGCCTGCCAACCCTGTCTGCTCCTCCCTCTGCAGCTGGTCACATCTGTTGTCTGTTGAGAACGGGATGTCTGGCTGCCACACCTCATAGGTAATGAGAAAAAACCAAACCGAACCAAACAAAAAAATAAAAAAAACTCACTCCCCACAAACAAACAAACAAACAAACAAACAAACAAACAAACAAACAAACAACCAACAACAAAAAAAAAACAAACCAAAAAAACCCCCAGCAAAACCGGAGGTCCTATTCAGCCCTTTCTATCAGATAAAAGACATTTCTCTCTTTGTGTAGGTAACCAACCAGTCTCCTGCGAGTGAACCCACGCAGAATCCACCTTTTTTTGTATTACTTCTGCTGCCACTTGCAGTGACTCCGAGCCAGACTTTTCGTGCGAGACCCTCCATTTACCTCAGCAGGAAAAAAGTCTTTTGCATCTTGATACGTCGATTTTATTGGTGGCGATGAGACAGGTCACTCGTGATGGAGTCCCATCCCCACGCTCCCTCCCCAGTTCTACCTTATTTCGACGGATACGGGGAAAGTGGGGGTTATCCTTTACACCCACCCCTAGAGTGGGCTCATCAGCCTCCTCTTGCAGATGAGGGGGGTGGATGGAAGCCGAGCCACTCGAAAGGATGCAAGGGTCGCCCGGGGGCAAGGGCGTGTCGAGAAACCCCGGGAAAGGGGAAGCCGCAGCCCCTGACGTTCGCGGACAGACGGAGGAGGTGCGCACACATAGGCGCGTACACACAAACGACCCTCGCCTCGGTGCTACCCCTGCCACAGCCGGCAAGCCCCCCTCCTCCTCAGCTCGGGTTCAACCTACCACTTAGCAGCATTTCCAAATATTTATTCGATTAAATGTATAGAAAAGGCCTAATTGGGCGGTGGGAGGAGGCAAGCTATAGTTAGCGAGGTGCTAAGAGGAGTGGGAAGGGGGGCTTTGTATCTGCCGTGCCCGGAGCAGGTCCCCTGCGCGAGGCTGGGGTGGGAGGGTCGCCCCTCTCCCAAATCCCACCGACCCCCTGCTTCCTCCCCTCCACCCCCCACCCCTGCCTTTGAAGCCCTGCCACAGCGGTTGGTGAGCATGGAGGGGCCGCGGAGCCCTGCGCGGCAGGATGCAGGGATGCAGGGGAACTCCCTGCCGACCCCGCCTCCTGAGGAGCTTGGGGGACCGAGGAGCCTCCGGGGACAGCGCCCGGGCCCCCGGCAACAACAAAGCAGAAGAAATGTAGATGGGCTTGGTTTTAAAGCAGTATATTGTAGGTTATGAATAAGTCAGCAGAAACTTGCTGAGGGACCCCAGCCCCTCTCCACATTCACATATTAATTCTTTTTTTTTTTTTTTTCAGCAAATAGCACTCGATGACGTGATGATACAGTATTTTTAGCTGCCATATGAATGCCCGAGAGGCTGCAGCGTGGTAAAGGAAAACATCCACTGACACAAAGCAGACTGGGTAGTTAACACTTCAGAACACGATACCGTCTTATAAGCAAAGTTTAATAAGGGATTGAAACACTTCTTTCTAGGCACATACATGGAAATAAGTGCATCTCGTACACCTCCTCTACACCTGCAAGTTTCTTGGCAATGTGTGGGTTATTATTATTCATAAATAGGAGAATTAATTGAAAAATACCTACGAAAATGTTTACCTGTTTTCATCAGTGGGATAACACTGTAATGAATTTATTTACATCTCATTGGAAGAAACCAAAACCTGTTTTTCTCTTCCAATATCCCCATTTATTTTGTTCATTTCTGGAGGGGAGTGGGGTCGTTTTTATTTTGTTGGTTTTGTTTTTGTTGTTATTTTTGGTTCTGGAGTTTTGGTTTGTTTGTTGGTTTTGGTGGGTTTGGGTTTTTAGGGTTCGGTGGGTTTTTTTGTTGGTTTTTTTTTTGTTTGTTTGTGGGGGTTTGTTGTTGTTGTTGTTGGTTGTTTTTTGTATATATTTTTGTTTATGTTTTTAGCTGCTATTTCATCTGGGTCCTGAGTCACCCATTCCACCATAATGCAGTGCTGAAAATGCTGTTTTCAGCACCCCCCATATCTGAGCATTCCCCCTCGCTCCATGTTGAGAGCCTGGAGTGGCTGCTGGACCACCTCTCTCCAGGGAAGGTCCCGGGGAAGGGACAGAAACAAAGCTCTCACTCATGCAGTGTCCAAGTGAGTGACAAAAGGGGGAATGTCTGTCTGTCTGTGTAATTCCCAAATTCCTGTTCTTGTGTGCTCGGGTCTGGGATTATCCAAGCCCCCCCACTCTCAGCACCTATGGATACAGGCCGTTTCCACACCCTGAATGGGGTGATACCCCCATAGAGGATCTGCCTGCAAGGTTGATTATCCAGCTATAACCGTCTACTGTATAGAGCTGCTCTCACCTAAGATCTGCTGCGCCTAGAATATTAAAAAACCCAAGCGAGTTGAACTGAAGAATCTTGTTAAAGAAGGAAAAAAAGGGTGGGGGGGGAAAGAAAAAAAGAATTAAAAAAAAAAAAAAAGGATGGGAGAAACTGAGAGCGAGGAGGAGAGAGAGGAGGGTATGGAGGACAGCAAATTAAGAGGAAAACACTACCCATGTCTTCGCAAACTGAAAAGTCTACCTTATCCAAGCTTGTTTGGAGGGCACAGGAGGTGTCTGTGTGAGGGGGACAATGTTATTTTTAAAGATCCAGCTTTATTAATACATTAAGAAAGAGCTCCCTTGGTAGCATGTGTTCTTACAGCTCCGTCTCAGATCCTATAAAACATTAATGCATTGAAAGCTGTTACAGAGATCTGCACCACCAGCTAGAAGCCTTTACCTTCAAAGGAGCTCCGTTACAAAAACGATTTTTAATTTTCTGGGGGAAAAAAAGACAAGGTGAAATGAAGAGGGGCTTTTGGCACAGAGCTCAGGCCCTGGCAGTGGATGGGCCATGGTGTGGGATGTCACAGCCTGTGTTTTTTGCAAGGCCATGGCACATAAGCATACATGAAATGCACTAGCCTGCCACCCAATGAGCAAGCATCCAGCTGGATTTCTATATTAATGGAGTGGGAATACCCTTCACACACAGCAACTAGGAGTTTGGGAAAAAAGCGAGAGGTCTGTTCTGGCTGACAGTAAGCACAAGACATGCACACTGGAGCACATATTGGGGTCTGCAAGCCCTTGGTGTGGAAAAGAAGATAAAAACAAAAAATCCTCAACCTCACCCCAAGCGCCCGGAAGCCGAAAGCCACCATGCCTGGGAGCAAACAGGGCCCGTGGCTAGAGTATGCCTCCTGCTGCACTGGTAGAGATGGTGGTATATGGTGACTTCAATCCATGCCCATGGTGTCTGAGAGCAAAAACCAAGGTGCGAACTCAGCATAAAATCCAGGTGATGGGAAAAGATGTTTCAAAAAGGGGTTGGCCAGCCCGATAGGCCCATCAGCCTTGGTGGAGAGTCTGTGGTGCAGTCCCAGCGAGGTGAGGTCACCTAAGGCATCACACTGTGACTTCTGCTCCCTCTTTCTAGGCCTTGACATCTCAGCCCTAAGCTTGCACAGCCAAGTCCGTTCTGGAGCATCCTGTAGTTTACCCCTCACAAGTATTTTTTAAGTTCTCCTTTTTAGCACCAGTAAAGGAGTTAAAAATGTAGGGAGATGTTTGTTGTTATTGTTTATGGTTTTTTAATTATTTTTTCTTTTTTCCTTTTTTTTTTTTTTTTTTTTTTTTTTTTTTTGTGAATTGTGGCATGTTTCAAGCAACAAGACTCATGAGTTGTGGGGTGATAAGTTGGGGTTTTTTTGCTAAATTCTTTTATTTTTTTTTAAATTCTCACTTCAATTTTAATTCTTGAAGAACAGCTTTGACAACATATATCGCACTCATTATAAGAAGCAAAGGGTTATATCAAAAATTATTAGTATAGAATCACAGGAAACCTGGTTTGGAACCAGAAAAAAATACAAAACAGATATAGATACATAGACACAGGACAATTCTTTTATAATTATTTGGAAAATGTTATTTTCCCCTAATTCTCCTTTTTTTTTCCTTTATGCGCATATGATGTTGTAACTTTTACCAAAAATGAAAATAAAGACTAATATATTACAAAATGAGTAACAATGTTCATGGTAAGTGTTTGCGCATGGAAATTTTGTTGTTGTTGTTTGCTTGGTTTTGGATTTTTTTTTCGTTCTACACATGGTTCAGTTCAGTTTCAATGATTTTTTGTTCTGTTGGTTTACTGTACAGCATATATCAACAACAGTCCACAATAAATCCTGGAAGATCCAGTATCCCCTTCAGGTGTGATTAATATCCCCTCAATACTCTTTTTTTTTTTTTTTTTCTCTTTTTTTAAAATTATTTTTTTTTTTTTTCCCCCTTTCCGAAAAAAAAAAAAAAAAAAAAAACACAAAAAAAAAAAAAAAAAAAGAAAAAAAAAAAAGGCGAACCACCACAACCTCCACGGACGACAGGTCCGTCCTTCTCCCCTCCACGGCCACATCTCTGCTCCCACTCGCCCTTTCTTTTGTTCAGTGTCCACCTCCCGGGCCCCCCCCGCACCCCGACTGCCCCTCGGTGCGAGCGTTCCCCTCTCCGCCGCTCCGCCGCCTCTCTGCCGGGGGTGCGGAATGGGCTCTAGGAGCACTGGATGGACATGTAAGGCCAGTTGAAGCTGCTCCCCGACAGTAGCATATCCCTGATGAGGGTTTCGATGGGGGTTTTACCTACCAAGCGGACGAAGAAGAGCTGCTCGATGACGGAGGAGGAGACGGTGCGCAAGGAGGGCAGCCGCAGCAGCAGCTTCCCGAAGCGGCTGGGCTGGTTGGGGTACTGGCTCCGCACATACTCCTCTAGCGCGCACTGCGACTTCTCCTGGAGGCTCTCGATGTGCGCAGCATCCGACAGGCCGCAGGCGTCTGCCCACCGCACCGCGCCCGCGGAGGCAGCCGCAGAACGGCGGCAGGCGGGGGGAGAGTGGAGGGAGGAGGTGGAGGAGGAGGAGGAGGAAGCGGGGGGGAGATGGTTAGTGGCTGGGAACCACACGGGGAAACGCCGCGAGGATGGGGGGCAGCCCAAAGGCGCACCCCCCATCCCATCCCACCCCATCCCGCGCATCATTGCCAAATAAATAGTGTGACCTCGCTGTGCCTCGTCACCACCGTGGGTATTTTCACCCGAGATGTGACGGGGTGCCAACACCCCGCTCGTCCCAATCACGTACACACACACACTCAACCCCCCACACTTCCTTTCCGCATTCCCCCCACCGACACTCCGCGCTGTCGAGAGTGGTTTCTGCTCCCCGGGGCGCATCACCGGGATGCTGGAAACATGGACCAGCCCCCTTAAATAACGCCGAGAGGAGGAAAAATAAGGTATTGGGGGAAATAACAATAATAATTAATAACAACAATAATAATATGATAAGCAGAGTCGCGCACAAGCAGAGTGAGACACAAGGAGTTTGTTGACATGGCTGCACATCACACAGAGGCAGCGACTGGGACCTGCAGCGACCGGCGGGGAGCCGGCTGGGGGATGCCATGGGACAAGGGAGCCTCCTCTGCTCCTGCCTGGCTGTCAGCGATCGCAAATTTGCCACGTCTTTGCGGGCTGTATGATAAATCCGGCAGAGAATGGCTAGGTTAGTCCTAGATTGCGCTCAGCAGGCGTCTGTAGCTTTCAGACACAAAGCTGGGGAGAGCTGCAGCGGCTAAGCCTTTCCTGAATGAAGCCAGAGAGACTCCTTCCTTATAGGTCCTTCTGGCACCCAAACTGTCAGGAACATACATCCTGCACCTTACAGATCTACCTGACCTGGGCAAAGGTGTACTAATCAGAGAGCAGAAACCCTTCACACCCACGTATTTGTATCTATACACGTTATTCTGTGTATATAGGTACAAGCAGAGAAGTATAGATGCGTCTGTGCTTTTGCACACACACAGACACATATAAGCACATATCCTATCTCTGAGAGCGCATATCCAAACCAGAGGATAATTGTGCACCAACTGCTTGTGGAGGCATTTGCTCAGGAAACCACAGTCATGGAAAAGTGGTGGGTATGCCTGGATGGTTGAAACCACCCACATTGTTTTAAAGATTAATAATAGGTATTAAAAACACCAAACCAAAACAACAACCAAAAAACCAACCAACAAAACAAAAAAACCCCAGCCATCAAGATCAGAGCAAGGCGGTCAGCTAGCAGTGCAGTTTAACAGATCAAAGCCAGACTTTGCTAATATATAGATCCATATATGAATTAGTTAATGGCCCCCAAAAAGACATTACAAAAATGTGAATGTAGAGCTGAGACACTGGAAAGACACAACAAATTAACAAATTATTCAAAGCTAAAATTAAACAAAAATGAAATCTGTTGCACCAGCATTTTTGAAGCTTAAGTCTTCCCTTATGAAGAACTGACTTTACAAAGATTTCTGGACACCTTCATCTACAATATTATGGCCTCGAGCAAAAATACAAATAAAACAAGCCATAATTTAGGAACTTCTGAGAAGGAGAACCTTTGACCTGAGCTGTGGACTTGGCATCCCTCAGACGCACAATTATCTGAGCCAGGCTGCTCTGCTAATCCATACTGTACCTTTAATGCAATTATATTTTGCCACATCTAAAGCACCAGGTTGCAACATATATATCTATCAAAAGCTGGGGCCTGTTCTTGTTTGCAATACATATCAAAACCACAGACCTGTTCATACGTTGATTGCCACAAATCACATTCCATATTTACATATATCTTGCTATTTTACATGCATTATCTGCCCATTATGCATTAGGATCCTATTCAACTTCCAAACAATGCAATATGAAAGGGTCTTACTGACATACTGGCAGGGCTTTTTTCTTTATGCCCCATATGTCATACCCTTAAGGTTAGTAAAATATTTATCAGACATTTACGGTAAGTGCACCTATAAGTGCAGGTCACTGGACAATGCGGGTGGGGAACTTGCTCTCTAAAGGGCGTCAGCCTGGTGAGCTTGTGTTTGAAAAATTGGCCACGGGTTTTGCCTTAGACCTCCAAAACCTCAGAATTTCTCATGCTGGTAGTATGTATTTGGCTTCAATTATTTCAAATGGTCTGGCATATGCCTCTACTTGGGTTTTATTCTGCAGCCTTAAGTGGGGGTGGGAAGGCTTAATTCTCCCTTCAGAATGAGATTAAAAATAATAATAATTAAGGGATCTGCAGCTCGATTAGATTATGCAGCCCAGAGAGGTGTAATCCGTGGGAGAAATAATGCAATCCATGTTTACTGAAGGTGAATTATTATTCCATCTCAGAAAGTAGGCTAATGTGAAAATCCTGTGTGTGCCTTGCTTTTTTATATGGCACTGTGTCAATAAGGGAAAGCTCTATATTTCTTCTTGCAGTCTATGGAAAAGAAATTATGTAAATAAATAACCATTACTGTTCAACACACTCCAGCCTTCCCCTTTGTAGTGGCAGCAATGTATTTCATGTTACATGTTCAGAAGAGTTTAGTGTTCACAAAATATAGACGTAATCAGCTGGCATCTAACTAGAAATCAAAAGTTCTTACTGCGCTGCAAATAGATTTATTTGATTTATGTTACCTGTCTCTGTCTCTTCCCGGAAACACTTATTTATGACGATGAAAAGGTAGGTGTAAGAATTAGTAATGTTAAAGTTTGGCAGGGGGCAAAGGAGATGAAGCGGAGGAGGAGGGTATGGGAGAGAAGGGGAAGGAGGCAAGAAAGGAACTGGTTTTGGATTACTACCCAGCTTTTGGATGGTGTCCAGAATTTTACAGATTAAATACATGCTCTCTGGAGCCCGAATGTAAAAACCACAAGAGGAGAAATCCATGCCAGTTTTACTTAGCTCTCAGTGAAGGACGTCGGACAATATGCCTAAAAATGTCTTTTCCATCATTTAAAGTTTGTTTAAAAGTTGGATGACTTTGAGAAAGGCTTCCCATGAATTCCCCTCTGAATATGCAATGAAAACAAGTTTAGCAAAAAGTGGAAATGTGTGGATAGGGGTAAGGGGTAGTAGATTACTCCTGACAGCAGTATTTCCATTTTCTGAGATGTCCCGTGTGATCCTGCTCTGAAATAATATTATTGTTCCCCTCCTTCACTCTCCACTTCACTGTGGGAAGAGGCTTCTCCCCTCACAAATGTTATTATATTTGTTTTTATTATATGTAAATGAAGGGCTCCTCTAAAGCCACTTACCCTTTTTCTAGCCAAGGTCAGTCGTTTCGGAAGTAAAGGGGGAAGATTGGGGGGAAATGGGGAAAGAAGAGAAAGAAGAAAAAAATAAAATATTCCCTCAACCATGTCCCCATCAGGGGCAACCTCCTTCACAGGGCCTTTGGCTTGCGGAAGGGCTGAGGCACAGGCCAGACATTTTCCCAGATCTGCTTGGGAAGAATCTCTCCGAGTTGGGTCTGGGGAAAAAAAAAAGGTTCTCCTCGACTGTCCCTGTGTATTGATGAGCTCCCTGAAATGAATGGGAAAGGAAAGTCTGGGAGTCTGCAGGCAGGCTGTGGAGTTAAATCACCCTGATAAATGCAGGCAGGTCTCTTTGTCGCTCTTGAAAAACGTGTTTCCATCAAGAAGACTTATTATGATAAAATACATTAAAATGTCGAGTTGGCTATTCAGTAAATCTTCCATTTGTTTTAAGATTTGCACATTATCCTTTGCAAAGAAATATTCCCTCCAATGCTGCGAGACTGCATTTGCACTGGAAGTAAAAGGGGGCAGTCACAGTACATGTCTCTGACCACCCTGCATACAAATTAGATACTCCTGTCTAAATAAATTATCTGATGTTCAAATCGATATTAATACTACATTTGCTACATTACAATATAGTGCAAATTTAGGAGTCATTTTAATACAATGTAAATACTATCTTTCGTGCTTGAAAGGCAACAAATATTGATGGATTATAAACTGCTCAATGTTAAACAAGGCCTTTGAACGATTTGCCATCTTTGTTCAGGAATGCTTTTAATTTTGCCTTGGCCTGGTTTTAAGTCACATTTATTGGAGCTGTTTAGCTAATGCTAATCGGGAAAAGAGGGGAGAAACTCGTACAAGGGAGGAGGTAGGGGATGGGGAGAGGGGGTATAAAACTGAAAAAGAAAAAAAAAAGAAAAACAAGCAGGAAAGGTGGCAATTAGCCACATCGTGATGATAATTAGAATAATAATTTAAAAATTACACTGCCCAAACTCTTATCTTGCCTTGTTTCCATTTCCTATATTTCCTTCACATAGCTCCCCTTGATGTTTATAAATTCTCCCTTGCAGGTTACAATAACAGTATACGTATTATATTCTTATAGGCTATGACCAGAGCACTTCAAAGGCAATGCTAATGCAACTTTCCTGCTAGTTAATTCAAACCATCTATCACAGGGGAAAATTGTTAACATGCATGTTTCCACCGCCTACACTTAATTTGATTTCGGTTTTTAGTATTATTTTTTTGGAAGGGCTGTGTGTTAAAGAGCCAGTGTCAGTGGCGATGAAGGACAGGTTTATCCCCGGACCGGAGCGTACCCCCATCAGGCTCTATGCTTCCTTGGCCTCCAGTCCCTTCCCTTTAAAAATAATTCTATTGAAATTTTTTTTCCTAATTTTCCCGATGGTGGTTTGGGGTTTTTTTGCTTTTTGTTTTTTTTCCAGACGTCTCACATCCCCAACCCGTCCCCTCACCTGAGGTGAAGAGGACGATGGCTTTCAGGCAGCTGTACTCAGCCGAATCGACGTGCAGCGCCTTCAGCTTCTCCACCTGTTCCTGGAAGATGCGGATGTGGTCCATGAAGGCGACAACGCGGTCGGCCGACATGGGAGAAGCGTGGAGGCCAGCGGCGGCCAGGAGCGGGGCCACATGGAGGGGCATGGAGCACTGGGCAGCGTTGAGGACGAAGAGCTCGCTCCAGGTGAGCCGCAGCAAGGCCACCTGGTCGGTGATCTGCAGGTCGGGGAAGAAGGGAATATTGCGGGCCCACTCGACGGCGCTGAAGAGCAGACGGGCGGCCAGCTCGCAGATGTTCTCGATGCCCATGATGTTGTTGGGCTGCATGCACTGGCTGCCGTAGCGGGAGGTGGGGTAGGGCTCGGCCCGCAGCAGGAGGGAGATGTATCCCGAGAGATAGCAGTGCCCGTTCAGAGGGTCGCCGTTGGTCAGGGCGTACTGGCCGGGGTTTGGTTGGGTGGGCGGCATTCTTCCTCGCTGAACCGCTGACAAAAAGAAGGAGAGAAGGAGAGGAAATGTGCATCCAGGAGGCTCGCAGGCATCGCCCCGGCGGCGCTGCCAGCCAGTCGAAGACAATGCCGGGCTTCTTCCCCTCCCCGCCACCGCNATCAAATAAATCCTCCGGGTGGTGAGAAAGTGGAGTTAAAAATCACAGTCAACTGTTAAAAATATAGCCAAGCTCTGTTGTGAATCCCAGCCTATTGCCCTGATAGCACTGAGATTTACAAGTAAACTGACGTGTCACNGTTGAGGACGAAGAGCTCGCTCCAGGTGAGCCGCAGCAAGGCCACCTGGTCGGTGATCTGCAGGTCGGGGAAGAAGGGAATATTGCGGGCCCACTCGACGGCGCTGAAGAGCAGACGGGCGGCCAGCTCGCAGATGTTCTCGATGCCCATGATGTTGTTGGGCTGCATGCACTGGCTGCCGTAGCGGGAGGTGGGGTAGGGCTCGGCCCGCAGCAGGAGGGAGATGTATCCCGAGAGATAGCAGTGCCCGTTCAGAGGGTCGCCGTTGGTCAGGGCGTACTGGCCGGGGTTTGGTTGGGTGGGCGGCATTCTTCCTCGCTGAACCGCTGACAAAAAGAAGGAGAGAAGGAGAGGAAATGTGCATCCAGGAGGCTCGCAGGCATCGCCCCGGCGGCGCTGCCAGCCAGTCGAAGACAATGCCGGGCTTCTTCCCCTCCCCGCCACCGCCTCGCCCCCGGCACACGCACAAGCACGGACAGACAGAGGCATGCGGAGCCGGGCAGCTGCCGCCGACCTGCATTGCGCCCCCCGCCCGGCCCCAGCATCGGCCCCGGCCCCGGCCCCGACTCCTGCTCAGGCAGCCTCAGCCCAGCGGCAGCCAAGCGCGTTCCACCCCCCCACCCCCGACCACAATGCAGACAGGCTTCACAAAATAAACAGATTAAAAAGAAAGAGAAAAAAAAAAAAGCCAAGGCAAACAAGACAAATCCGCACACAACCCTCTCTTCCCCCCCCCCTTCTAGAAACAAAAGAAAGCCCCGCACGAAAAAAAAAAAAAAAAAAAAA
>VZRR01012883.1:867400-894764 GCA_013398015.1 Oreocharis arfaki | reverse complement strand
CTTCCCTTCCCCTTTGTCTTTAACACCATCACTTTTTTGTGCTGTGTCTTTTTTCCACTGGCAAAGTAACATTTGAGAAAGGAAGATAAAACACATACAAAATATTTGTGGCTTATTAAAATTATCTCAGATGGTCTTAAGGCTATATTTTCTCAGGACATGTTGATAAGGAAAACATAGCAGCCACTTAATTTGATTAAAAACAATTAGACTCACAAGCGTAAATATGTTTCATAGCATGAGGTGTAGGAAGACCTAAGCACTCTGGTTTAAAATACCAATAGCTGTGCAAATTGCAGAGTCTTTCATGGGGTTCAGTGAGTCCTTAATCTCACAAACTCACAGGGTTCTAAGAGCCATTTAGTCTGGGAAAACAACGCTGAGTGTGAAGGATAGAGATTTCCCTGATAAACGTCTCTAAACTCTATTTATTTCATAAAGAGAAGGTCAACAAACCAAATCAAGGGATAGAGACTAGGGGACAGAGTCATGCCCAAGGAGTTTAAGGAATTTTAAGAAAGCTGCTGTGAAGAAATATGCAACAAATCTAGGGAAATTCAGCTGACAGCTAGACTTTTCGAGCAAGTTGTGTAATTCCAGGCAAGAAAAGATTCAAGGAATAAAATTTTTGCTGTTGACATCACTGAGAGGCAGAATTTTATATTGTGGCTCCTGATGTTTACTCACTTTTTGTCCAAGTCTCAGGTCCATTGGGGATGCTCTGTGGAAGAGAGCTCTCATCTGCTTCAAGGAGAGGAAGGGGCTAACAGAATGAGGCTGAGCAAAAGAGTGGATCTGAACTTGAGTGGAGATGGTGCAAGGGCAAACCTAGTTACACGAAAAAGTTGGGCATGTCCAGCATCTATGTGGGAAGAGCCTCAAGGAAAGAAAGGACTTGACCCAAGGGATATGACAGGACCAGAGGATGTGCAGTTGAGAGCAAGCAAGGCAAATATGTGGATCTGAGGGCTCACAAGATGGGTATCAGGAGTAGTAATTTTAATCTTCAGAAGTTTAGTCAGCCTGCAAGTGATGTCTGTGTCCCTTACCCTTTCTGCTACTCTACCCATGCAAGGATGGTGTCTCAGACGGTGCCTGCTGCCTGTCACAGAGATGGGTCAAGGATCAAATAAGTCAGGCCATGACAGCTATCCCAAGAGGTTCTCCATGGTTTGCACCTTAGTTCCTAATCCTGCTTCATGGCAAAGCCACAGCTTTACTAAAGACCCAGTTGAGTACACAGTGATTTGAGGTTACAGTACAGGCCAGTCAAAAAAATATCCCTGGGCTCACCACAGAGTTGGTTGAGGACCTTGAGAAGTCTCCTGACCTCTTCATGCCTCTGTTGACCCATTTATAAATTAAAGAACAGTAATATTTATCTCTCTGATGAGGTGATATCATGAAGTGGACTTAATGAATAGATATCAGTTCATCTGAGGTCCTGAGAGTACACAATTGGTGATAGTCTAGTTTTCTCTCTGTGTTCCTGAAGCCTTATGCAGTTGCTCTGACTGTCCATCTGCTTATCAGTTCCCTTACTAAAACCTGAGATTGTTTTTGAATTAGTCATGTTGAACAAGAGCTAGATATCTCCAAGAAAATATGATGAGGTACAGATGAGTTTCATGAAAATTGATGAGAAAGTGGGAGGAAAAGACCAAAATTAATACCTTCCAAATCTGGGAGCAACCTTTGGTCAGATAAGTCATGATGGGACGTTTTTCTGCATGGTCTGACCCTGCACAATCAGCTTGTAACTAGTGACCACCAGTTATCACACATGTATTTTGGGAGCAGTCACAGCATACAGAGCCTTTTGCCAGCTGGTAATTGCTAGAGTTCGAAGAGAGCCTGGAGGCATGGAGGGTACCAAGTGAAAATGATTATCTACAGGATATCTGCAGGCTTTAGACGTGGGAGCTGAGATCATAGGTGAAAAAAGAAAGCAAAAGAAAGGAAAAAGAATGGGGCTGCAGTGGTGGAGGGGGGCTACAGATAGTGTAGAATAGAAACTCCAAGGTTTGCAGGCTTTATTAGCTCCCCACTCAGAGAAATATTTGTTAATTGTTATTGGAACATCTGTTTACCATTTTAAATGTCTGATTTCAAGAATTTACCAAACGACAGGAAACAAAACAGAAGTGCGAAACAGTTTTTTTGTGACAACCAACATTTATTTCTGAAAACACTCATTAATAAGGAAAGCCTCAGAAAGACATTTCAAAAACGTGTATTTAACTCAAGAGCCCAAAATATAGGAATAAAATCAGCTTCATCTTTGACGCTGACATTCTACAGACAGCCTTGAAAACCTGTGCTAGAATAAATCCGAAAAACTCAATAGCTGCTAGCGATTTTTCAAGGAATCAAGCCATTGTCGTTGTGGGATCAGGTACTGCTCCTGCTTTGACAAGGAAAGATTTGGGATGTCAAACATTCTGCAGGCTGCAATGCATATCACATGCTCAAGTGATGTTCAGTCAGTAAGGAAAGGTATTAGCCAGCAGCTTTAAAATTCTTTACCTCCCTCGGTATGGTGATAAAAAAAGACCAGCACTGATGCTGCCTTCAAGTAAGTCTGCTGGTCTCTATATAAGAAGTGTTTGGTATGAGAGTTGAGCAGTACAGGAGATGAAGCTAGATGGTGGTAGTGGTTGGATGGCAAGGTTTAGTTTTTATAATCACAAATGGTGTCTTTGTCCAAGATAACAAACGGAAAAGAATTTGTGTGTGTGTGGTCTTATAAATATTTTTCAATCATTATTATTAAATGTATAACTGAATTCTTAATGTGCATAATTGTCATATGCCAGATCTGGCAGAGAGGGGATAACAAGTCAGAACTATCAAACCAACTGAGCTACTAGGAAACTTGCTATGATGATCAGATATCACAGATTAAATTTAATTTGGATAACCTAAACACCTATGAAAAACTGTGTCTCCTATGCTTTGTGCATACACCTTTCTTCATTCCCTGATTCTAAGACTATTCCTACTATCTCTCAGCTTTTTTTACTTTTTCACTCAAGTTTTCCCAGGCTCTCCTGATCAAGAAAATTTATCTGAGAATGTTACCAAAAGAAAAGAGACCTTCAGAGAAGTCCTCTGCCTGGAATTTCTCTTCTTCAAATCTTTTAACCTCCTCCACATGTCCAGAAAAACACTCACTTCTAAAATACCCTGCATCCTAGTCGAGATCAGGCTCTGCCTTCCCGATCAGCGCTCAGTTAAGATCTACACAAGCCCTCTATTTGCATGGGCAAGTGCAAGGGCAGGTTTTTGCACAGATATTTCCATTCAGCCCTGCCAAGCAATTCAGCACTGCCATGCCCTGGAGGGATCTACAAAGGAACTTCTGTGTCATAGGGTCTTTCACATCTAAAAGCATTTCTATGCAGAAAAAAGCTGAGGTGCACTGTTGGAGTAGTCTGGAGGAGTTTCCTCTTGCAGTGCTTATATGCTCTTTCTTTGGAAGGGACACCTTCCAGCACTACCAATCTAAGAAATTTTCAACATAGCAATTAAAAGAAAAATGGGGAAAACCATTTTAGTAAATCAGCTACAAACACAATCCAAGAAGGTAAATTGGACTGATCAAAATTGACCAGTGAGTGTATCTTGAAATCCTGTGTGTATAACATGTATGTGCGGATATATACGTGCATTTGTGTACATATGTGTGCATATCTATGCACAAATATATAGAAGCTCTTGGGAGTTTGTTCAGTATTTTTATATTGCCTATCAAGATTGGTTTTACTTTTGTATATTTAAGCTGAGTTTTTTAACTCCATGAACACAAGACACTCTCAGAAGTATCCGCATATGAACTTGAGCCAAGTCCTAAGGGCGACTGGCGTGGCATTTGCACACCCTGTTGACATTTAGAACAAAAGTCAAGCCCTGAAAACATAACAAAATTATGGGTTAGCTCTCTTTTTGGTGCCTGCATAAATTAGCAAGACTGTCATCCTTGTCAGTTAACACTATGGCTGCAGCAGCATAGAAATCTACATTAACAGCTCTGACCCATGGGTCACTGAACCCTGAGAGCAGGGAAGAGATTTTGCAATGGGCTGCAGTGACTTTCCTTTAGAAATCTTATCAGAGCTGCTGCAGCTACCATGCATTATGGGCTTTTCAGCCAGAAATCAGTGGTAATGGGGAGAAAGCAAATTTGCCTGACTGTTCTTCTGTGTAGGAGCACTTATTTGCCCTTGTTCTTACTAGTGGCCCAAAACCTTTCTTGGAGTGTTCAATCTCTGCTAAATGAAGCATGCAGTCTTCTAACAATCTTAGCTCTGCTATAATATTTAATTAGTATATTCCTGATTTTACTGGTCACAGAGAGATTGCACAAAGCCAGGTACCTTGTTAACAGTATTTCCTTCTTTCTGGAATTCTCTGTCTAAATTCATTGTGGAGGATCTGGCAAGCTTTGGAAGCATTCTAGCTGAAATAGGGAAGCCTGAGATTTTCAGAATCCTTGGTTTAAAAATGTGCTTTTGAAAGGGCTTGGCTCCAGCCCCTTTAGTTGCCCAAACTATATTGATAGTCACACTTGGCATCTACCTGACACAGATCTCAAGGCAGTTTTACAAATCACTGCTCTCCTCAGTTTACAAAGAAGTTAAGAAGACTTGAGTGCTCAGTAGCAGTTGTCCAGACTCCTGATCTGAAGAGTTATGCTCTGAACCACAGTGTCCCTGCAATGTTAGAAACTATATGGTCTGGAACAAAACTAAAGAAAGCTATCTTGATTCAGTCTGAATACTACTGTGGTAGGTCTAAAGAAAAAAAAAAAAAGAAGTAGAAATATAAATGCAAGCTACTGATCCTATGGCTAGAGAGTCAGTAAGGACATTTTAATGCTATATATAGAGAAAGTGTATATATAGTATCAAGGAGACGAGTGTCTTTTATCTTTGGTCAATGCATAAAGCTGTCTGAGTGTAATAATAACTCTCAGCTGGGTCTACCTCTGCATAGACTGCTTACAAATCACTGCAAACATTTGTACACAGCAAAGCACAAGACACTGAGGAATAGAAAAAAGCTGGAGACAGAGCCCTGTCCTTCTCAGGGACACACTGAAAAGAGCCTTACACTTATTACTATGTAAACCCAAAATCCACAAGAATGGTGAAATAATATGTAGCTCCATAATATTTATTGCAATTTGAGGTCTGACAGCGCTTTATAAAGCTGATGGTGAAATGCATCAGTTCTTCTGAAAACACTCTTACAGTGGGAAAACATTTTGTATTAAATATTTTAACCAAATTCTAGCACAGGATAGCATAGAGCTGTGAAAGGTTCAGAAAACATTTATTATTTAACTTTTCTGGATGTGGAAAACTGAGGTTCAGCAGTGCATTTTCTAAGGACTCAAACTTCACTGTGTCACTCCCTGTTCAGAGCCCTGTGGGAGCTGTGGAAAGAGGCCATGGAGGCTGGAGCACCACTCAGACTGTGCATTAACAGTTACAGACCAGAACAGCTTTCACTTAAACTACGTGTGGTCGGTAAACCACACATACTATCTAATTTTGTATTGTACCTATATAAAAACACATCACATATTTTGGGGTTTGTTGTTGTTATTTGTTTTGATTTATTTTATTATTTTCTTTTATTTTCAACTTAGGGAAAAAATAGCATCTTTGGAAACAAAATTAAGGTCATGAGGTTTCCTCTCTCATCAGCCTCATGTCCCCATTCTTTCCCAAGCAGGCTGATAAGACTGGCTGTAGCCTTGCCAAACCACTCTGTCCTCAGCCAAATGTGACAATCCCTGGAAAGCAGGGATTTCAGATCTTGGTTTGCCTCAGGTCTCTCCCTCCATCACTATCCTTGTTCAGGTTCATTCTACTACAGGCAATTCCTCTAATGAGGTGGAAGAGTATTTTCCTTTTCATTCCCTTTGCACAGGAAGTCACCCTCAAAGTGTATTCCCTTGCTGATTTTGTTTATACATCTGATTTTTTGTTCTGGTCAAAGGAGAGTGGCAATGACAGGAAATGAGCTAAAAAGTAGGATGGAAATCGTTTTAGAAGTCAGTTAGAGAGATTTATATTTAACATCATATCCAGTGCCATACCCTACCTGCAGGGACATTCATTGCCCGGTTACTTCATATGGGTGGAGATAATCAGGAATCTTAGACAGAGATCAAAAGCTATCGGAAATTAAGCATGTCTAGTGTGATCAGTAAGCTCATTCATTTAGTTATGTTTCCTTGCTTGAAGAAAAGGAAATCAGAATTTCCTTATCAGAAGGAAGAAATAAAGAAGAAAATATGTTGTTTAATATTCTTTTAAAGAGCAATCATTTATTATACATCTTAAAACATTCTGGCTAGCTTTTTCTCTTTTTTTTATTTTTTCTCTTGTTTTTCCTTTATATTTTCCTTTCTTCCTTTTTCTTCTCTTTTTTCTTTTTTGGTTTTTCTTTTCCTTTCCATCTTTTTCTCTTCTTTTTTTGTTCTTCTTTGTTTCTTTATTTCTTTATTTTTTTGTGTGTTTGGTTTTAAATATGAATAAAGAAGTGCCTATGGAGGCTGCCATCGGTTTGATACAAAAGTGGAAACCTAATGTTTCGCACTTCCAAAGAGATTAAAATCTCAGAGTCATGAGTGGCCACTACAGACTAACCTCACGCTGTAGTTTCTTCAGCTTCAGTGCAGTTGTACATGGGATAAATTTAGTAATTACTTTCCAAAGGACCTAATAACCCATAGTTTCTGTTTTACACAACTGTCATTATAAAATTTCCCAAAATTCAAGTGTGATGCATTTAACTAGAGGGACAGTACTTAGATCATTATGTTCTTTCCTAATTTTTCCACTTATATTTGGTAACTTGTGTATGACGGCTCCTGTCTGTGTCAGAGATCTTTAAGAAGAATTCTGCCTTGCTGTCTAGGAATATTTTGATAGGCCATGGTTTTAGTCTCTCTCAGCTGTCTTTTTCCACAATCATAACCAGACCTGTCCTACTAGTTTAACCCTCTAGTCCCTGTAGAAATGTTAAAATGCTGTCAACAGATTGGGGTGCTCAATAGCACCCATCTGATGCAAAGTTAAATACCAATGCAAATACATACATATGAGACACAGAAAA
The DNA here is from genome assembly GCA_013398015.1 of Oreocharis arfaki. Lineage (NCBI taxonomy): Eukaryota > Metazoa > Chordata > Aves > Passeriformes > Paramythiidae > Oreocharis > Oreocharis arfaki. The sequence continues at coordinate 887,636 of VZRR01012883.1, read as the reverse complement.
CTTGATTTCTTTTTATTTACACCTTCATTTGGCAGCTTATTTAACAAAAATAAGCTCCTGCTTGTAGAAAGCATCTTTGTTGGCATAGATGGGTGTCATCATTCAGTCTGTAAGGCAATTGCCATCCCTTTCCCCTTAAAAATAAATAAATAAGTAGTGAAATGGTGGAATATCTCCATATTTACTCACTCCCTATTTTTCTTACAAAAGAGGTATTTGTTGATTTGTTTTACTGAGGCTGGATTTACAACCAAGATTCAATATGAATCACAGAGCAAACTTTGTTTCAACACTAGCATGGGTGACGGTGACTGAGGAGGTAGCATGGCCTACCATGCCATCAGGACGGCAGGAAAGCCAGGGGTAATACACATCCTTTACAAAGTTGGTTTATCTAAGGGAAATGCTTGCACAAAACATAAACTTGATTCTTTTCATACATAAATATAGTGCTTTCCTCTTGAACTGTAAATTGTTGTGTAACATGTTTGTGTCTTCCTGCAGTGGCACTCTGATTCTTAAAAAAAACTTCATAGGGTTTAGTGTATTGATGGCAAAGAGCTACTAGATTGTGATTCCTCTTGTAAGAGCTATCACAAGAGGACAATGACGAGGCTGATATCAGTAAAATGGCGGAGTAGCAAAACCCCCAGGCTGCTGGCCAGCCCTGGCTCTCCAGGACTTTCACACTACCTGTGCTCCTGAAGCCTGTGGCCTTACAGGAGTGGTGGCCTTGCAACAAAGAGTCACAGAACGGTTTGGGTTGGAAGGGACCATAAAGATCAACTCGTTCCAACCCCTGTCATGGGCAGGGAACCTACCACTAGACTGGGTTGCTCAAAGCCCCATACAACCTGGCCTTGTTGGGGCTGGGCCAGCGGGGGCTGGTCCCACAAGGCTATTGGGGCATGTCATTAAGATATATCTAAGGGCAAATATAACATATTAAACATCAGGAAATGTTCTACATACTCAAGAGAGGAAAAAAAATCCATTTCCACCTGAGCTATCTATTTCTACAGCCTATAGCTGACCTTAGGCATAAAATCTCTGAAGTTTACAATCTCTAAGGAAGGGATTAGATGGGGAGACCTATCAGCTACACAGTATTATACAAGGTATTTTACTGCCTGAAGATGATGCAAGAGGTGAACAGGGAAGACAGATTCTTTTTCTCTCCACTAATTCATTCAGTCCCCCACATTCCCTTGACCTGTGATCTTGCACGAGCTCCAAAACAAAGTTGATCAGTGCATGGTTATACGGACACCAGTACATTAAACAACCCCAAAGCCCTCCCTATCTTGTGCTGCCGAGTGTTGGAGGTGGGGGAGGCTGTGCGTGGCTGTGCAAAGCTGTGAGCAATCAGACAGTTCATTCTTCTTTCAAGAAGTGTTACATGTCCAGGCTGTGGTATTCTGGCTCCTTTCAAAACATGTCAGCTTAAACAATCTCTGCAATACACGTCCCTTTCCTCTCATCCTGTTTTTTCTCTGTGCTGGAAGAGCTGCTGTATTCCACCCCCCAGTCAGCACTGAGATTTTTGTATAAATGAAAGTTACTGAAAGGATTTGTGGCCACTTCATTATCACTGCTGTGCCAGATGATAGGGGTTGGAGCATTTTTAGTGCCTATAGAAATATTGTGGGATGGAGGGAGGCAGGTAACAGTCTGAGCTGCCTCCAGCAGAGGGAAGTGGTACACACACGCTTCCCAGCGTGCTCCATCCTGCCGCTGTGCAGAGCAGAGAGCAGAAATGTCAGGTCTGGTGTTTGCAGAGCTGAAATTTCTCCCCCCTACCCCGCCTTATTCCCCTTGCCGGCACAAATGCCTGGTTTAATCCCCTTTGGTTCTTTGTCACATTGATCTTACCCTCGATTTCCCCCAGACCAAGAAAGGAGGTGTCTCCCATCCAGCTCCCAGGAACACCCCCCCGCAACGAGACTTCACGTAAGATGCCGGATTTTAAATCCCGGAGTAAGTGTTGGGAAATAGAGGTGCAGCTAGAGCTCCAAAAGCAGTTTTGGTCTTAAATGTAAGGTTTTAATACTATATTCCAGAGGCTATTTTAAACCAGGGCTGCATTTTCTCTGAAACTCATCAGCAGATATGGCAGAGGAACTTGTCTTTGGCTTGTGCAGGTGGTCCCGGTGCTGCCAACAAGTGAATCCTCTCACAGATGCACACTCAGATCTCTGCACACCAACACACAGCTGGAGGCTGCCTAAACAGAGTTTCCACTCTCCTTTTGTTTGTCACACTCACATCTTTCTGTCACAGGGTCCTTTTTGGACAAACACGCACACATCGCTGCACAAGCTGAACAAAAATGCACTCACATCTCATATGGAAGAAATCCTTTGGCTACTTCTCCTTGACAGTTTTACACTTCTAAAATACATGTGACTCTTCCCTCATCTTCTCTGCCTTTGGAAAGAGCAGAAGCCTGCTGGAGATTAATTCATGAGGAAGATAATGTCCTTTACCTACACTTCCTTGAACTGCCTTAATACTCTTTGCAAAGCAACCAAATGACTTTGTCTCATCCTCACCTTGTCTAGAGCTGCAGGGAGGCAAGTTTTGCCTCCAGCTTTCAACCTTTTCGTGCCAGGATTTTCCATGCTGAGATACAGTAGGTGGGTAACAAGAAGATCCTATTAAAATGAATGAAGTAGCAGAAGGACTGTCAGCTGAGCAAATAAGAAACATATAGTACCTATCCATCCTTCTCTGCATTCCTTCCTGCTCACTATGAGAAAGAAAGAAGGGGAAAAAAAAGGTGGTAAACGAGGACGAGCAACAGAGAGCAATAGCAGCAGTGACAGTGTCTTGATTTTATATGTAGAAAATTAATCATTGCTGCTAAAGACACAGCTCCTTTAATGAAGAGGCTGCTGCAATATCATCGCAACAACTAGCAACCCACATGTTAGATTACAACAGGTTGAGCCAGTGCACGCTCCCCTGTGCCACACTCTGAAAAAAATAAATCAAATGTCTCTACCTGAGGCTCCTTCATTTCCCACGCAGAGATCTCCTTTAATGCAGGCTTTTCATGGTACCTTTCTTCACCAAGAAGGGGCTGACAATGGCTTATTTACCTACTTACCTGTCCTTGAGCTATGTGGCTTTTCTTTGAATAAATTAAACTGGCTGTTTCAAGTGATGCTTTCAGCCTCTTGAGTCTGGATCTAATTCTCAGAAGAGTTTTTGCTTAAAACCTGTTTTTCAAGTTTTCAACCGAGTATTGACTGCGAGATGCAGCTCTCTGAAAGGACCCTGGTGCCCATGGGTAAGGAAAAATATCCTATCTGGCTACCTTGCCTGCTTTTGGGTTTCCTATGTACTTATGAGAGACTAAAAGTGGAATGAGGGCTTGCTAAAACAAGCCCTCGTCTTTTTTCAGTTAATTGCTTTGCTTGTTTGCTGCTTCTGGCTCTGGGACCAGATTTTCAGTGGCTGAGAGTTTCTTTAAATCTACTGCTGGGAGATAGGTTTATTTTTTAATGCTGTAATAGCATTTTTAATATTGCTGGGTGGATATATGCATTAGCTTTGCTTTGTGTGCCTGATTCTGTCTTACAGGAAATGGTGGCAAATACTTGAAAAACTCTCATCGTTAGGAAGTTTGATTTTAGTCTCCAAAGTAGAGGAAAATCTTGATTTCAATTTTTTGGCAAACGGTGTTTTTGTCATGTATTTTCTATGATCTCAACAGCAAAAAATTTTCAGGGGCCAAACGCTCATTTGTATGTGCTGACTTATCTCTGAGGCAAGGAATTTTATGGTTCATCAGAAGAGCTGTCTGTTGTCATGGACATGGGGTGATTTTTTTTTTCCCCTTGGGTGCCTAGGAGAAGAAATAGAAAAAGAAACCGATGAGACATAGAAAAACATGCCCAAATATCATGCAAAAAAATGCCTTTTCTTTTTAATACACTGTTGAAAGTTCTAAAGATGATGTCCCAGGCACATTAAAACATAACATGTATTAAATCTGGCATACAGCTAGAGTAAACTGTTGTTTCTCTGTTGTTTGGTTTTTTTCCTATGCATTGCCACTATATTCAAGCATATTGTGTTTTTACATATGCATAGTCTTGTGGAGAGGGGAGAGAGGAAAGCATAAGGATAGCAGAGAGCAAAAAAACAGAGGTCTCTTTCATTGCTGGAGCTGCCATCAGGATCAGGATGCAATACATGCCATCAGATTTCTCAGTAAAGAGAAATTTTCAGTCTCAAGCCCTTCTTTGGAAATACTGGCTCACTATTGACTACTGCAAGTAGCTGGAACTCATCGTACACCATGCTGAGCTCTTCAGAGCAATTCACTTTAAAATGATCTCTGACTAGAGAGCCAATCTGAATAAATTCAGGATGATTCTGTTGCCAGTCTGATGCACCTGAAATCAGAATTCAGACCTAAATAAAAAAGTTGTTATTAAATTATTATTATCATCACTGCTATTATCTCTATGTAAACAAAATACCACATACCATGACGAAACTGCTGCTTTTATCTCTCTTTGTAATGCTCCAAATCCTGTAATCTAATTGTTACACATCCTTGCTCAAAAGAAAGGCTCAAATATTAGCTTAAAGTTGTAATAGTAATTAGCACTGCAGAAGCTTAAGCTATCTGTGCAGATCACAGGGTTTGCTTACCACGTACTTTATCAGTAGGTTAGCTCGGGCACCTTATCCTCTGACACCAGGAATCCTGAATTCAGCTGATTTTTTAGGAGTCTGTCTTTTCTGAATGTTTGTTCTTTATCTCTCATGCTGTGGTTGAACATGCCTCAAACACATAAAAGGAATGTAGAGGGTGAGGGAGCAGGGGAATGAGGAAGACCAAGTGTTCTGGCAGTGAAATGGTACTAAATAATGCCAAAATGTACTTGAGAGAGGAGTGGCAGTGAGATCTGTTTAACTGATGGTAGAACTAAGTCAGAAGTAGGGTTTCATTCTCCACTGACAGAGCAAGGCTAGTAATTCACACCCAAACACAGCATCTGTCAGCTGAACACAGAGGTGAGCAGAGCAGCTCTGCTGCCACGTACACCAGGGAAACTCCAGCACAAGAGATTTGGAGACTGGATGCTCTGGCTTTGACACTGTGGCAAATTTACTGTGTGCCTTTACTGAGAGCATTTTAAATTGTATTTTTGAAATGTAATCCAGTTTGTCTTCTGGTGCCTCTGTTTATTAGATGTGGAGAGGGATTAATAAGGCTCATTCCATAATCTGTTTTCTGCTCATGTCCTCTTTTTTTGCTCTTTCCTTAACTGTAACCATCTGAAATGAGGTATAGGATTATAAGGACCTTTACTTTTAACAGAGTGGTTGTTTTTAAATTCTGAAGATAAAAGGGAAGGAAAGCCCTCACTCAAGAAATTAAGTTGAACCTTATCCTTCAAGACAGGATGAACAACCAAGTCACTCCATTAACATCTTAAATCATGTATCCCTCCCCACAAAATCACAGCCTCCAACTTTTCTCTTCTCTTCTCTTTTTTCTTTTCTTTTCTTTTCTTTTCTTTTCTTTTCTTTTCTTTTCTTTTCTTTTCTTTTCTTTTCTTTTCTTTTCTTTTCTTTTCTTTTCTTTTCTTTTCTTTTCTTTTCTTTTCTTTTCCCCCTCAAAAACACCATTTTCTCTTCAACCACAGCCCTTGGCACATCTTCTTTTCCATTTTTGTCTATCCCTGCACACACCTACTCCCTCTACAAAGATCTCCTCTCTTCTGCTGGCTGGCCAGGTGCATTGTGTGAAGACCCAAGAAGTCACTCACAGGTAGCTGAGCTGGCTGGTTTGCATGTACTGACTGGCCAGCTGGCAGTCTGAGCCAAGCAATTAGCTAACGAGCTTATACCAAGGCCTTTCACTCACTTGAGCTGTGCTTTGTTGTTGTCTCACACTCCACTGATTTTGATAATATATGTAGGATATTTATACCTTTGAAGCTTTTAGCTCTCTAGAGAATGGGGTGAAATTAGTCACCAGGTTCAGAATACATTGCTGGGCACAGGATTGACAGATGGAGAGCCAGATGGACAGACAGCACTCCCATAAAAGCCTTATTTCCTTAGGAAAAGAGGCCGTTGGGTCTCAGCACTACCAGTATGGGGTTACAGGATGGGCAGGGGGAATTATAACCCTCATTAACAGATGTCATGTGTCAGACACTCCGGCAGAGAGATGCAGAGAGAGAGTAAGGGAAGTACCTTATTTTGCTTTGCAGGTGTGAGTTTAAGTCCTGTTCTGTCTCATGCAAATTCACAGCAGACTGGCACAGCTACACATTCAGAAGGGAAAGGGAAAGGAAAGCAGATTTGTCACTAGCTCCATTAGTCCTTTGTGTATTGTCATTTAAAGGCATCCATGTGGCTTTTCTTGATCTGACCCAATAGGATCATGAAAGATTTTCTGATGTTTTCTTTACCCAGCCCAATAGGATAAATTAAGCAGCATGTTAAGATCGTAGTCCTTCACGCTGAAAATTACTTGAACTCATCCTCTGACCCAGTTGCACTCTGAAAATGGCTGGATCAGGCATGATCAGGTCCAACAGGCTACACAGTCTATATCTGGGGATTTCAAATAAGAAAAAAAGACCAGTTTTAAATGTACTGCTTACTGAATCCTAAAACCCACCACTTGGAAACATTTTCTAAAGCTCTAATCCCTAAATGTGAAAATGCCTCAGCAAAAATTCATAGAATCACAGAATAGCTTGGGTTGGAAGAGACCTTAGAGATCATCTAGTTCCAACCCCAATTCCATGGGCAGAGTATTCCACCTTTGCAGCCCTTCTCTGGGGTTCAGTTGCAGCGGTGTGCACTAGCAGTTTGGGTTCTGGACTGGCTCCTGTTAGACTCATGATTGAGTAACAGTCTATGGGATCAACGACTGGTTTTATTTAGCCATTTTATTAGGTGGTAATTTTTGTAGCATCCTTCCTTTGTAGCATCCTCTGCCCCACAATGAGCTACCATGTGAGGTGAGGAACGTAAAGGAAGCGAAAGGTGAAATGCCTTAGTTGGGAGGATTATCATGTGCAGAGTTGATGTGTGAACAAAATCTGGCTCGGGAGGTTATGGAATTCCCGCCAGGAAAGTGGGTGGGAACCCTTGGTTGAACCCAATTTTCTGCTTGAAGAAAGAGCATGCTTTGAGTTGTCCTCACTGCTGTGTTCATCTGAAGCCTGGATGTCGAGTTGTGGATGCTCACTGCAACACGGGTAGTCCTGAAATAGAGAGCGTAAAAAGTTTCAGAAGTAATGTCAATTACTGCATTTTAGAAAGAAATCGTGTTGTTCACAATTTCATTTAAATTTGTAGGATAGCTACGAAAACATCTCATGATTTTGATGCTGTGCATAAAGTTATCTTAGTCAAAGGTATCTAGTACAATAAAATAAGCACAGATGCTGCTGGAGCTTTTCCGAACAACTTCCACTCCACTCTTTCCAGTAATACAATGCACCTTCAGTGATAAAGCTTTGTAATCCATCCTTTTGCTTTTTTTTCACTACAAAAGCCCCTCTTGAAAGGACACCAGATCCAATCTTCAAAAATATTTGCTGACTTCTGAAGCACATTCTCATGCCTCTGAGTTTGAAGTTACTGTAGAAAATTTACTTATGTAGGATGGCAATCCAAATAATCTTATTTTATCTGAAAGTATATAAAGGTCGTATCAAAATTTCATTGGATCTCTGTCCAAGGAAAAAGAAGTTGCTTGCTTATGAAATTCTGTTGTAAATGCATTTAACATCTGGTCCTGCAAATGTACATGATTGTTTCTTTGTGACCCCTTGCAATGAATAAAGGCAAGAGATGTGAGTAGAGATGTGCAGGATTAGGTCCCTTACTTTATGTAATATTTTTTACTATGGCATTTCAATGATAAAAGACCAATTTCTGCCCTTGCTTAACCTCCAGCAACCCCACTGATTTCCTTGTTCATTCCAGATTGTAATGAATGACTTTACACACTGGAGCCCTTTTATTCTTTCCCTTCCAGATTGAGTGTCTCAGCCCAGACAATGGGCCCCTGCCTCCAGGAGCGTGCGACCGAAATAAATGCACTGCCTTGAGCAGCCCCGCTCCAGCGCGACCGAGAGCCGACGCTGGTCTCCGACACACAAACTTCCATGGAGCATAAGCCAGGGAAGAGCAGACAGGTAAGCAGCATTTTTAACTCCTTAGCGTGGCTTGTGTTTGTATCAGCCTTGACTCATGGTTTATACACATAGAGTATGTATTGAATATCACTGTACTTGCACTATGTGTGTCTATTTGAGATAATTATGGCTACTGTAGTGCTGGTGGGACTTGCAGTCTTTAATGCACTTATCCTCACAACATCTGATAAAGCGAGGAAGTATTTTTATCTGTGTGTTATACAGAGGAAACTGAAGCCCAGACAGTTTTTTTGCTATGCCAGGGAACTGAATCTGGATTTCCCTAGCACTCAGCCTGTTGGTCTGTCTCAAAATAAGCAGTACAAATAGGCACAGAGAATAGCGCTTCTTGTAAATTGGGGATACTGAACTACTTCATTGTGATACAGCAGACATGATAAATTGCTACTGTTAAATAAAGTGTTAGGAAATTTTCACGTAGCTACAAAGAGGCCACGCTGTTAAGGATGCAAAAGGCACATATTTCAGCTTATTCTTCCATATCCATATTAACTCTGAAGTGCAAACAATAATAAAAACTAGATTTCGCCAGTAAACTAACACAATTTATCTGGAGGACAGAGCAGAAAGTGGGAGCAGAGCTCGATTCCTTCCTGCTTGTGAGTGGTGATGTGTCAGCTGATGGAGGCAGCTCAGGCAGGAGACAAGGAATGTTGATGTTACTTACTGTTCTGGAGAGGATTCAGTGAGATGGGCTCAGGGTTAGTCCTAAAAGATTAACAAAGATTGAAAATCCATATCAGAACCTGTCATTGTACTCAGATCTGCTGTGTCAATACCACAAGATCACCTTTTTCTCTGTTAACATGCAATAATGTGGGTACTTTGCCAACTCAGAAGTCAATGGTTGGTTCAACACATGAAAATGAGATGCCAGAAGTGAAAGTACCGGGGAAGTGGGGCCTTTATTCTGCTGGCTCAGATGTTATCCTCTAAAGGGGAAAAAAGATGTCTCCATTCTGTTCTTTTAGTAAGACCATGACTCTCTGTGATTGAAAAAACTGGCTTTTCATTTCCCAAGAGCATCTAGCATGTGAATGGGACCATTATTAAGAATTGTGCTATTGCACAAGCATAAGTCTGGAGTGAGTCAAAAAGTTAGTCTAGATAAGTGGCCTTATTGGAGAATTAAGAAATTTCACGTATGTGCCTAAACCAGAAGATTTCATCAGGAAAAAAGTCTTCTTCATGATGAGGTTATGGCTTGAATATGGTTGCAGATCGGCCTTCTAAGTTTTATTTGATATTGTTTGATATGCTTCAGTATTTCATTGTAATTTAATGGCAATTCCTATTCACACAGCTATTCTAAATAGGTTCTTATATGTACCTATTACCTTGGTAGCCAGGTTTCTATATCAAATCCTGAACATTCCATTATTATTAAAAATATAAAAGCCATCTATTCCATCCATTTTGTACAGTGAGGTGAACAAAATTGGATGGGAAGTCACAGTGTGGTAATAGGGTGATTATTTTTTAGAGGTTCTTCTAATATACTTATGGTCAATTGTATTGAAGATGTATTATATTACAGTTGTTCGTGGCTGTTTTATCATGTGCTGTGAATTGAGAAATATTCTATCCTACCCCTGGACTAAAAAACCCCATGCTTTAAATTTTTTAGAGAGGAAAATATGTCTTTGAAAAGGTGTAATTTGGTCCTCTGAGCAATTCATACCATTTTTGACACGATTTACACCTTCTTGATGAAGACCTTTCTCCTTCCTAAGACATCAGTGGAATTTCTGGAGATTCCACTCCAGAAACAGAGACCTCCTTCTGCTTCATTAGACTGAATGAACCAGCATTGCATTTGAAGTTCCCAGCATATACTACATATAGTATGTTTACACAATCCCAGAGCACTTCAAGGACAAGTGTCTTCTGTGGAAGTGGCCTCCTGAAATGTTTTCCTTAGTTCAAAAAAAAAAAAAAAAAAAAAAAGGACATATTTACAGAGTTCAAATCTAAACAAATCTAAACAATACACAGGGGAAAAGAACATAACAGGCTTAGGGAAAGGAGAATAGAGACCAATATGCTTACAGAACCTTCCACCTAACTGCCTACAAATAATTGTCTTGTGCATATTACCCACATCAGAGCATGGTCTATAAGCCTGGATGTCAGCTGCAGAGCTCAGCTGCTGTTTGTAAATGGTATTAACTGTGCTCTTGATTTTTCTGTGCTCAACTGTATATAGTTTTGTTTTATTGGCACTGTACTGTAAGCATATTCTGCACTATGCAAATATAAGAGCTGAGAAGCATATGGGCCGAATCCTGCAACATTCACTCAGGCAAATGGCCAATTCACTTGATGGGAACTTTTCCTGAGTAAGCAGTAGGAGCAGACTCTCAGCTCCATCATATGCCTCTGCTGGTCTTCAGGTATGACAACAGACATTGGTGCTTTGCAAGGAAGGAAAGGAAGGGTATAAGACCCAGTGCTATGGGTTGATGCTGCTCAGTTCTGTTCTTCTCAAGAACTAAGATCCCCTGAGATGCTACAAAAGGCACAGTCAGTATAGAATGACCCTCTCCAGCCTTCAGCATCCTGTTAAAAATCAGCTAACAATAGGGAAGACCCTTACAAAAGGAAAGAGCCTTCAGGACGAGAGGAAAGGCCCTCAAGTTGTGCCACGGGAGGTTTAGACTAGATATTAGGAAAAATTTCTTCACTGATAGGTGATCAGATATGGGAACAGGCTGCCCAGGAAAGGTGTGGAATCACCATCCTTGGAAGTGTTCAAAAGATTTGCAGATGAGGCACTTGGGGACATGATTTACTGGTGGACTTGACAGTGCTGGGTTAACTATTGGTCTTTTCCGACCTTAATAATTCTATGATTCAATATGTGATGACATTTTGCCATCCCCAGTCTGGACATAATCTCATGGTAGCAGTAGTGCAGACATCTCTCTAGTCAATGCAGACAGATTTAAGCTGCAGGCATTCATGGAGTGAGGAGAAAGAGGAGGGAAATCCTGCTTTTGATAAAGAGCACCAGTGATTTCTGCTCCAACACCTTGCTCAAGAGCTTTGTCAGAGAATCATAACTCAAAGTAGGAACTTCAGGATTCAGCTCTGCATCCAGCTCTGGTTCAGCCCTGCCACCTATCACACAGAATTGGGGTTTCACCGCTTACCTGTGTAGGTGGATAAAAGCTCTGTCCTGTTTCCTGATCTCTGTATATTACATGGCCCATGCTGTGGCGGCAAGCACTATGTTGTGAACTTCAGGCCCAAGTCCTACAAAAGCTCACTCGGGTGTTTTTCTTAATTGACTACAATTTTGTCTACACTGCCCTTCACAGCTTGATATGTATCAGAGAAGCTGGATTTCTTCGATCTAGCTACCATGGGAACCAGCGCAGCACTGAGGCCGTAGCACACATTTCAGCATGATCCCCACATGCACCCTGGTTACACACTTGGGGCTGCTAAAGTGTGTTGAACACTGGGCTGTGTGTTCTCAGTGCTAAAGGCAACCCTAATAGCTACACTAATATTAGCAGTGGTACCCATATCTTTCTTACTCCTGCAGCCACTTCTTTCAGCAGTGCCTGACTGGAAACCCAACTTCCTCATCCTCATCTTCCTGCACCTTTGAAACAAAATAGCTAATTCAAATAGAGGCTTAAAGGTCAAACAGCCCAGACCTGGTTTTGCAAACCCTTTTGTACACGGCTTTCCCCCTCGTATTAAAAAAAAAAAAAGAAAAAAAAAAGAAGGAAAGATAGAAAGAAAAAAGATATTCTCATCAGGAAATGTTGGCAAAAAGGGTTTAATTACAGAAATCATTTTGCACCCTATGGAGAAAGCATGAAGAATGGCATATTTCCACATTTGAATTGCACATTCATCAAGAAAAGAGTGATTTCCCCTTAAGAATGTTCTGGAGGAGTAGAAAAGAGCATTGAACCCTGGGGTGTGTATTTTATAGTCTCTGAAAGGCAAATGGTTTCGCTTCCATTGATTAAAATATATGAGTTTTTCCCTCTGGATTATTCTCCTGGATGTGGAAAAAAACCTAAAATCTTTAATAGTATCTGTCAAGCAGTGCAGCCCCTTAGGAGATGCCTCCATTAGGCAAAGGGCTCACCAAACCAACTGCTGCTGAACTTGGCCAGCAAGAAGCCTTTGACCACCAGACGTTGCTACTTTTTTTGCTTGATGAATGGGGACTTTACAAAAGGTGTTTTCATTGTTTTGTTGGAGCAAATGTCAACATGGAAACACAAGCTGGCACTAGGAGCACTAAGTGCTAATTGGAGTGGCAGCTCCTGGGCTTGCTGTCCTCACTCTCTGGCACACGAGGTCTAACAGGCTCGTGCATTAGTCTTGTCATTCACCTTCTTGTCCCACAGATGTGGCTTCTTTACAAACTCTCCGCAAACACTGCAGGGAGGAGAACTTGACTTAATAGTCACTGTTCACAAGGAGCAAAGTGCAAAGTTGCTGGGGTGCAGGACACAGACACAATGTGGCAGGCTGCAGAACACTGATACTTTGGATGTGCATCTTCATAAAATATGCTCCAAATTGGTATGCAGCACACTTCTGTGACCACAGTAATTCACTGTGAATTGAAGCAGGAGTGGGGATTTCCTGAGCAAAGTCTCTTTTTCCCGTTAAATTACTATTGTTCTTTTTTTTTCCAGGAGCATTATTGTCTAGTTCAGTTAACAGAGAAAGGCCAATTACACAAACAGTGCTGACCTGTTAAACTTGAATTTACCAGCCAGAATTCAAACAAACAGCATTCTACTCTCCACCTGGGTTTACTGATTTTCTCTTAATAATGTCACTTGAGTTAAAAAAAAAAAAAAAATGGCTGGAGCGAATGGGCGTATCAAATGACTGTTCCAAAACTGCAGGAAAGCAACGCAAACTGTAAGAGCACTAAGAACAAGAAAAAGAAAAAGTTGTATGTAATTGGAAGAGAAGATGTTCCATTTCCCTTCTAAAATCAAATGCAAACTGCTCATGTGACTGATTTAGTATTGAACAAGAGAGGAAAAATTGCTTCTTGGCATTTAAATGGAAATGTTTCTTGTTCCGAAATTTTGGAAGCTTGCATACTGCATGATTTTTGAAAGGCTTATACAATTACCATTGAATTTGGATAAGGTCTATTCCTAACAATATATATATTTCTCAGTTAAACTTTTTCCTTCCAGAGACCTAAATTACCTTTGTCTAGAGTCTAGATTCCTGATGTGGAATATATTCCAGAGGTAATAAGGCCAATGCAAATATATTTCATTTTTTAATATGTATGACTGAAAAAAAACAGTGAACAGCAGCAGCTATTTTGCAAAGCAGACCTTTATGTCGAGGACTCTGCTGTTTTAAGATTATGTTCTTATTTGCTGTGAGCCTTTTTACTCTGATTTCTGAGTTTGGAATAAAACACATCTCTTACCTCTTGCTTTCCACAAAGGCTAGAAATTTTAGGACAGGAGAAAAAGGCAGAACATAGCAGACTTGTACCTGGCTGATTTAAAGGTATGCCATGAAGAGGATGATTCCCATGTAGCTCAAAGCACTGCATGAAGTACTGCAGTCTATTATGTTCAGCACTCCTCTTACAATGTGGTTTTAGGGCTGAATCCAGTGTCACTCCAAGATTTGTGATGTCAACACAAGCCCTGTAGAGACTGTTGCTGAAAAGTTTTGTAAGAGTAAATTTTGAGGAGGGACTTGAAAGAGAAAAATGTGATTATTTGGTGAATGAGAAAATGATAGGCTGAGTGTAAATGGCAATGGGTGATATATCCTGACAGGGATAAGTTATTGAGGACTTGCCCAAGGTCAGGCAAGGCCTGACACTTAGCAACACCACAACCCTTTCTTTCTTCAGACCATGTTGAATAGCAGCATTAAATAACCCTAATTTCTTGTCACTACTGTTTATAAAAAGTTTAAAAACATATAAAGCCAAAACAACACCCCCACCCCACAACCCCCCACAAAATATTTAAAAAGCAGAAACTGGTAGCATTGATCTTCCTTCTCAAGAAGAACAAACCTTAACTCCTGCAGGCCTTCTTTCTTAGAATTTGATTTTAATTATCAAACAGCACAATTATGTAAAAAAAAATATTAAAAATTAGTCATAGTAACTGATAATGATAGTGATGTCATCTCCTGACACCATTGTGGATGATTCCCCCTGACTCCAAAAGCAAGACATTATGCAAGCTGCCTAACTAGAAGCATAGCAGCAACAGAGGTTCCCTGCTCCTCATGACGCGTGCTGAAACTAGAACCCACCTGGCCCCAAGAAGAGAGAGAGGGTCACCAGGGCCAGGGCAGGAAGGCGCCACCTGAGGCAGATCTCCATTCTCTTCTTGCCTCCATCCTGATTCCCATGCCATTCCCATGCTAAAGCCAATGCCATTCCAACTCATCCCCATGCCTATGCCCCGCCCAATCCCAACCCATGCCTACCACACCCAAGCACATCCTCTCCTGTCCTTATCACCTTCTAATTCTAATGGCCACACTTGATCCATCTCATCACCGTGCCCATATACCTGTCCACGCCCACATCATACCCATCCCCTCCTCATAGCCCTGTCCATGCCCTCTCCATGCCCCGGATGCCTACGTGCATGCCCAAATCCCCTTCATGCCCATGTCATGCCCATGCCCTCCCAATGTCCACGCCATGCCAATGTCTGTGTCCTCCCCTGATCCATGCCTGTGCCAGGGCTGCATCATGCCCATGCCTGTGCCTAGTCCAATCTCATGCCAATGTCTATGTTCTCCCCGTGCCCATGCCATGCCCGTGTCTATGTACATCCCCGGCCCATGTCTGTTCTATGGTCATGTCCTGACCATGCCCACGTCTATGTTTTCCTCAGCCCCACATCCACGCCGTGCCCGTGCCTGTGTCCTTCCCTGCTCCATGCCTGTGCCATGTCCATGCTCATGCCCCCCCATGCCCGTTCACACCCCATGCCCCTCTCCACGCATCCGCAGGCCGTGTCCGAGCTGTTCCCACGCCGCTGGGGTGGGCAGCCGCCAGCCTCATGTGCGCCTGTCATTCCAGCCGGGAGCGCCGGCTCCTGCCTCCCATTCATGTAACCTGTGTGTGTCTCTCTTTCTCTCTGTGTGTAACAGCGAGAGGGAGAGAGCGAGCGAGGCACGGAGAGAGGGAGGAGGAGGGGGGAAGCTTTAAATAAAGCCTTTGGATTGCAGCTGCTTATTTTGGGCAGTCCTACCAGGACGATTCCTGTCAGGAAAGGAGCTGGACCAGTCGTTGTTCTTTTTTTTTTTTTTTTTAATTTATTTTGATTTTGATTTTTGGGGGTGGCAGCGGTGTATCTCTGAGCCGCCTGCGGAGATGAGCTCCGGTGCCTGCCTGTAGTTTCCACTTTGGGATCGCTGGACACAGAAGTGGCATTTCGGTGGGGGGAAGCTGCAGACATGGTAAGCTTCGCTTTTTCCTCTGAAAAGTGTATTCATGCCATAGACTCTCTTCAATTTTCCCTTCCCCCTTCCCTCTTCCCACCAAACAGCCAGGCACACAGGCTGGGGCTGGGGAGAAGCTCCCTGAATCCCTGGTTTTCCCTCCCCAGCATCCATCCTTCCCTCCTGCCCAGCTCCCTGCCCTCCCCTCGCACAGTTTGCAGCAATTCGGAGGGAGGCAAAGATGCTGCGGGAAGCTCCGGGCTGGGGCGGGGGGGGATCAGGCACCCCCAGACTGCCAAAACCTTGCTTCAGGGTATGTTTGGAGTGGATTCTCCTATCCAACCTTCCCCCTCCCCGACCCTTCCCTCTGCACCCCGAGCGGTGCGGCTGTGCTGGGGGAAGGCAGCAGTGCAGATTGGGAGGCACTGGAGCAAGAATGCAGCTTTAAGATCAATCGGTGTTATTTATGTAATAGTAAAAGCAGGGAGGAGAGGAGGGAGAAAAAAATAGCATAAGAAAGAAGTGCCTTGGTATTTCTCAGCTCACAAGGCTCCTCTGGCTCTGTCTGAACCCCCCATACTCATGTCCTACTGCAGGGTGGTGCGTGGTGGGAGTGTGTGTGTGTGTATGTTTACATTCGGATCTGTGCTAGAATCGGGGGTGAGGATGGGGTCTCCCATTTTCCAAGGAAAGGTGGGTTTGCCTCCAACAAAATCAGAAAAAAGAAATGTGCTTGACTGCAAGTTGAGTGACAAGTCTGTTTCTTAGGCATTAAATGTTAAAGCCCTGCTTCCAGCCATGCCCTGCCAGGATTAAAAGCTCGCCCAAATAGTGTGGTCTTGGAGAAAAGATGCTGGAGTGCCTGGAAGAAATGCAGTGGTTCAGACTCCTGCTCGTATTCTCAGCAATTTGCATTGTCAAATAGAAATTTGGGTTGTTGAACTTAAAACCAGGCTGCTACCAAAGGACATTTATTTCCTGGGAGTTGTTTTGATTAAAAATATAGTGTAAAATACTTGTGATATTTTACTTCAAAAGAAGTGGTAGTTAAAGAATGACGAATCTTTAAAAAATAATAATTAGCCCCCCCAAACTCTAAAAGTATTCGCAAGGCAGTATTTATTTACTTTCTTATCATGACCACGCTTAGAAATTCACGGTGGTTACAACCATGTAAGCACATGATTTGAAAACAAAAACAAAACAAAACAAAACAAAAAAACCCAAAAACAAAACAAAAAAAAACCAAAAAACCAAAAAACCAAAAAAACCCAACCAAAAAAACATATTTATGCCACTGACTTGTTTTATGGGATACACAGTCTGAAGTATATTTTTCATACAGCCAAAACAGAGATGACTGAATTTTCATGGAATAAACAGGTAAGACCTTTCTGCATCTTCAATGCATTTGCTCATAGTTTTTCCTGGAAAGTTCAAATTTTTTATGATTTAAAAATAGTAAATAAAAACAGCAAAACAACAAACTCATGAATCGAATTAAAAATTAGTCTCTCTGCCTCAACCGTATCGTCCTCCTTAACTTTTTGCAGTGAAGCCCTCACCTTGAATTTACAGCTGCATCTTTTTCTTTTTTTTTTTTTTTTTCCCTGAGAAAAGTCTCAGGTGAAGGGAGTGCCATAAAATGAGAAAATGAGAGCAAATCTTTGAAGTTGGAAGTCGTCTGTACGCTTTTTATAGGTAAACTTCTGCTGTAGCCTGGCAAGTTGTTAGTGTGCTGCTCCCTGCTCTGTGGCACCGGAGTTCGGCAGGGGAACTTGGCAGCTCACAGCCTATCCCAATCCCATTTCTTTCTGCTTCACTGACCCTAATAAAATCGCCTACTAGTAGGGTAGCCCCTCCCCTCCTATGGAAAGTGCTCTGCTCCCAACATGTGCACCATATGTGCCTGCAACACCAAAGGCTTTACATATATACACCTACACTATGCCAGCAGTCCGCATCTGCCACCCGAACTCTGGCTCTGGCAGGAGCCGGGGATTGGCCATCGGGAACCCCAACCTCTCCCCTGCGAGCTGGGGGAGGCTGGGGCTGAGCCAGTGATTTGTATTTAATTTATTTCATTGGCCTCTTCAGAGCCAGGCGCCTCCCACTTAGTGCCTCTGCCTGTAGCACTTTTATAGGCTTGGGTGGAAAAAACAAGGAGTATGCGTACATATTTATATATATATCTATCTCTATATATGTAGGTATACATATATATATATTTAGTACGGTGGGGGAGCACAAAGGGAGGAAGACGCGTCTCTTGCACTGTTCTGCAGAGAGGCAAGACTTCACAGCAGCTCGCTCGGCTCTGCCTGTGTTACAAGGCTGTAGGAATTTGCTCGTTTGTGGCCGTTGCGAGCTGCCCTTCCTTGTGAAATTCCCAGCTCCCAGACTCTGCCATGCTGCTGGATCAGTCCTTGCTGGAGTGGGCTGGTTTGTGGCCAGGAGAATTCTTTGCTGCCATGATCCCTTGAGAATGCAATCCCCAAGTGCATGGCTGAAGAAAATTAGGGTCTGTGATAGTTTGCAGCAGGTCTGGGGGCAGGGAGGGGACTGTGAGGTCACGGTGTGTAGCCGGGCATTTCCCAGGCACCTGAAAATGTAGCCTGTGTTGTTCTTCCCCTGAGAACAGGACCACTGCTCTGCACCCACCATCCTTGGAGGGGGGTCTGCCCACACACAGCTGGGGCAGGGGAGGAGGGGAGGTGCCTTTGCAGGCAACCTGTTTCACTTTCTTCCCCTTTTTCCCCCTCAAAAAAAAAGAAAAAAAAAATCACCAAGATTGGGAATTACTGCCACTGCACTGAGATGCACTATATTTTTTCTGGGACTCTGCCTGTGTGCCTCACCCTCCGTTTTCATCCATACATGTGTAAATGTGTGCACATCTTCACAAGGGGAGCTTTTCAATTCATCTGTTATTGATGTGTGGGATCTGGAGAAGAAATGTCATATTTTGGGGAAGAAAGAGGGTCATTAATGCAGAAGAAGGTTCTCAGCTTGTTCTTTGGCAAGGAAAGGGGTAAAAGGCAAAAGGAGATGCAGAAGTTAACTTAGTACTTTCCTTTTCTTATTAGCAAGGGATTCTGGTTTAGAAAGGCTTTTATGGGGAGAATTTGCCTTCTCTAATTTTAAAGGAGAGGGAAAAATTATGGAGAGATGACAGTAAAGCTGCTCATCTGGTTTTGGTTGGGGTGGGGAGATAGTCCCCCCTCCCCCCGATTTATTTTACTACATGGATGGAAAAAGAGAGACATCTCTCTGATTTCAGTGGGTCTGAAATCAGAAGAAGGAGTGAGATTTGGGCTAAGAAGACTCTGCAATTTTAAGTCCATGTAGCTTAATTATTTTCCTTGACTCATTTAAAATAGATGCTTTCTTTTTGTTTTGGTGAGCAGGTAGTATGCTGGCAAGGGAAAATGTTCTTTTTCTTTTACAAAGTGAATTTTTTATTTTATTTTATTTTATTGGTTTCCTGGAGTGCATAATAACTAAATGTTATTTCATTCTGTCTACAACATGCACACTATTCCAATTAAGAGCCTACTCTGATTATTTTTAACCTGGTAGTTTGCCATTTCTCTGCTCAGGAGAATAAAACATAGAGTTCTTGCACTTTAAAATAGCTGAGATGCTTAAGCAGAACTACCTTTTCCCAGGGAAAGTCATTTCCAGTTCTGTTGAGTTCCCGCTTCAATGGTTCATTTTCTGACAGAATCACATCTTTGCAAGAAGCAGAACTGTGATCTTATGTAACTTGATGTTTCCAGATCAAAAGTTACAAATATTGCAGTAATACCACGAAGAGAGAGATTTGACAGGAGGAATGTTGCGTGGCATATTTATTATTAGGATTTCATATCAAGGCGGTTTTAAAAATTTATGGAGGGGAAAAGCAGAATTAAAAAAGATGAATAAACAAAAACTTGCTAGTTTGATGTCTTTAACATCACTTTTCGCTTTTATCTTACCTCTGTAGGCAGTTGAGATTTTATTTTTTCTTTTTTTAAAGCCAACTCCTCTGTGTTTAAGAAATGTGTAGTTGTAATTTCAAGAGGTGAAGTAGCTTGAAACTCGCTCTCTCTCAGATTTGATTCACAGAAATGAAACTCTCTAAATCAATGTCAATTCAGATTTAAAGACTGGCTGTTACCTGCCCTGTTACAAGGTCTATCAGCATAGCTTATTGTAACTAAAAGCTAAAATACTCTGTTTCTGCTTTGAACTGACAGATTGGCATTGCTGGGCACTTTGACAGAGTAACTTGCACCGCTTGCCAGTGAATTGGGTATTCATGGATCCTTGACTGATATGTTTCAGAGAAAAAAGTCTTATACCGTAAGATTTTTTAGAAGTCTAAGTATATACATGTATTTCTTCTTTGCTCTAGATTAAAGGAAGAAGAATCACAGAGAAATTTATATCTTAACTATGTCAGCATAACGTGAGGAGTGGTGCTATAGTGTGGCTATAGGACTGAGAGTAGTCAGGAACAAATGTACAGTTTTCATTCTCCTGTGCTGTTTCACCCTTGTTTCACTCGATGGACAAACAATTCTGTTAGAAATATATATAGATTTTTTTTTTTTTTTTTTTTT
>VZRR01012883.1:835726-867394 GCA_013398015.1 Oreocharis arfaki | reverse complement strand
TTTTTTTTTTTTTTTTTTTTTTGCCAGTTGTTCTACATGGCTCTCCCTGGAGCATCTGTAGAGGCAGAGCTGAAATGTGAATAGGAGGGCATGTTTCCTTGTCTGTGTGCAGTGAAAAACACTTCTTACAGAAAGTTCAAATTTTGGAAAGTTTGAGCCTTACTCACAAAAATCCTTTTGTCTTTGTACCAGATTGCTGGGAATGAAGCTGTTTGTGCTCTAGGGGGATTCAAACTTCATCACATGTTGTCCTGCTGGGTATCAGCAGAGGTGATCTTTTGAACGTGAAGATGTCCCTGAAAGCAGGCACAGATTTCTCTGTTCCTCCAGTGTGTTGGCAGCCAGAAGGAAGAAAATGCATTATGAAACGGAACAGGGCTGACAGACAAGTTTCCTTTTCCAAGTAGGAGTTGCTTTCTAGGATGTGACACAATCCTTGCTCTTTTTTAAAGTGGGGGGAAGAAGGAAGAAAAAGAGAGGAGCTGCTGATGGTTGACTTAGAAGGAGCTCACTGAACTGCATTTATAAGTTTGTTTAAATGAGGATAGTTCAGTGAGATCTCACAGATAGCTCCACGTTTTAGGGAAGTAGCATTTGCTATGGTCTAGGATAACCACTGCAGTCCAGAACACTGCTCCACTACCACAATCACCGTCATCACCGCTAAGGCACCAGTGGCAGATGTGCAACCCCGGCAGCAACCGCAAGCATGAACGCAGGAGATGTCTCGCTACCCACTGATTTGGGTTTTAGGTGATTATTCAGGGCAGTTTTATCTTTAAACACTGAGTAGAAGCTGTATCACTTGCCTGCACATGTGTTTGCACACACTGAGCCTTCAAAGTATTCTGGAGATTGATTGGTTATATAGTCAAAAGTTAGAAAACAGAAGATTAAAACCTGTTTTACTGTTTTAGTCCAACTCTGCATCACATATGCAATAAGGGCTCACAGGCTTTGCTGTCTCCTCCTCAAACTCCAATGAGTGTACTGAAAACCTTAAAATTGCTCTACAAAATCCAGTCTGGGCCTGTTACTTCTGGGGAACATTGGGTCTATTCATAAAAGCAATCTTGGACTTCTGTATATCAGGAGTTGGACCCACTGAACCTTATAGTTCCCTTCCAACTCAGGATATTCTATGATTCTATGCTCATGCTGTATGGAGGATAAGAGAAGCCAGGACTGATTTCTTGGGCAGGAGCATCTTCAAGTACTGTCTGTTCACATATGAGCAAAGTCCTGGAGGCCAGCAATTCATAAACCATCTCTTCCACTGGGTCACCTGGCCTTAAATGGCCCAATCTTATAAATGAACTGAACTCCCAAATTTTATAATGGAAATTTTTCAATATTCTGCTAATTCCTTTTTAACTGCCTGTGTGTCTTTGGATGATGAAAACAATTTCAGCCTTAACGTCTGTAACATAAAGAAGAAGAGGAAGGAAAAGTTTGGTTAGTCAAAAAGCTTGTAGAAATGCCTTCCAGAAGTGGTTGGAAAAACTGACAGAGCATGAGAGACACTGGAATTTGCTTTCTGCCTGTTGATACAAACAGCATTAGGTGGCTGGGCTGTGGGCAGCACGGATCCTGTCAGTCCGGAACAAGCAAATGCTGCTATTTCTAGAAAATTACCCTTTGTGCAGATGGATTTAAGGTGGGATCAGCTTTTTGGCATAGATTTTTGTTCCAGAAAGGAGAGAACAATCTCAAGAGCCAACTGGCCGATGTGTTCTTGCAGACAGAGCCGTGATCAAGGATTACGTATGGTGTTTCCTTACGGTGCTGCTAAAACAATGCAAAGTTCATACAGCCTTTAATTGCTGCTGTGGGTGTTTGACATTCCAGCAGATCAGACTCTGAGCTGTCAAGATGATCATCCAGAGGCTGCAACACACTCTGACACAATTATGAAATGTTGGGTTGAAGGGACTTGCCCAGCATTGCCCACAGTCTTGGGGCATCATTCGGATGCCTCGATCTGAAACACATCTGCCTTCATTCCACAATCCTCTGCTTAGTCACTACAAACCTTCCAGCTCTGCAACGGGTGAGACAGGGATTGTAAACCTCCTACTCTTCATTCTCATTGCTTCATCTCCAGGCTGGCTTGGATAAAACACTGTCTTGTGAATAATGACTGTTTCATTATTCAGACCCTTGATTAAGGCAACTTTCATTGTGTTTTTTACTTAAATTACGAGTCTCCAATATATACTTTTAAATCATATTATTGGTCTGTTAGTCTAGTTTTTGTTGCTTTCTTTTGGTTTTATTGAGTCGTCCAAGAGCTAGTAGCTTTGTGACACTGCCTCATTTTGGTCTCCCTGTATCTAAGGCTTACTTTAACAGAGTATTCTGCTTCTCTAAACAGATCCCTCAGTCCATCCCACTCAGTCTGGTCCTCTCCTCGTGCCTTGCCTCATCCATCTCCTTTCTGCAATCCCACTTTCACCCCTCTAACCCCTGCCCTCCAAGTCTCTCATCCTAACTTCGTTCAGCTCCTACCAGCTCAAGATCGTGCCAAGAACCAGAGAGCATCTCTGATTGCAGTTCTGATACTTGGATGCACACCTGGCACTTCCCATAGCATAAAACATCTTGTTTAGTCATATACAGGTAGAAATGTAAGTGATGGAAGCTGGCAAATACGTACAAATGCACCCAGGAGCATGTAGCAACAGTGTTTTTATCAAAGATGTCTAAACTTGGCTTAATTCACACAGATACACACAAAATTCATTAGAAGTAAAACAGTTCTCTTCCAGGCAAATTTCAAGTCCTTCCTCTAAAGTCCTAAAAATCCCAGAGGAGGTTTCAGAAAGAAAGCTAACTCCTTTCTTTTCTTTTTTTTTTTTTTTTTTTTTAACATGAGTAAAACAACATATTTTTCCTTAGCCTTGTTCTCAGAATCTGCTGAACTGTTTTGACTGAAATTTTCCAAAAAACTTCAGCCTGAGGCAGACAGCTGGCATGGAAATTTTCAGGCCAAACAATTTGCTTAGTATAGTTATAAGAAACTGTGAATGCTGTTTTATTATTAAAGCTGCCTCCCTCTTCCCATAATTGACAGCACTACCAACTTCGCCTTTCCCTAATAAACAGAGAACTGGAGATTGTGTTACAAACTAATTTCGTATTTGTGTGTTTTATAGATTTTTTTATATTGGAAATTTATTATAAAACTGACACATGCATTTCAGCATATGCTAGCAGATGATGAAATCTCAAGCTTCCTGGAAACCAAAGTGAATACAAGTAATGAGAATCCCACAAAGCCACATCAAAGTGATACAGCATTGCAGGATTTGTAGGATGGGACTAAATCCAAAGAAATCTCAGGAGATCTTGCACTGACAGAGCAATCACACAAATTCCCATGTATCCCACCCTCAGGTTCAGTGTCCTGCTGACAGAGGAATTCTTATTTAGTATAGCAACATTTTATTGTAACAGCAATTGTTATCACAAATCAGAGCCAAAAAAACAAGGGGAAAAAAAACAAATGGAAACCCAGAAAACTGAAAGAACAGATAATTGAATTTTGATGTGACCAGCTTTTTTCTTTTGTTATCATCATCACAGGTGACCTCTCAGGCTGCAGTTTCACATCAAAGCCAGCCTCAGGACCCATCGGCACGGAAGGAGAGGGGTCCTGGTCTCCCCCTCTCCTCCCATCCCAATGTCCTCTCTCCCCAGCTCCTGTCCTTCGACTCCTTCAGAATATGTCTGATGATTCATGCCTTTCTGACAAGGCCATATAGTGGTAGGACAAGGGGTAATGGTTTAAGCTAAGAGAGGGCAGATTTAGATTAGATATCAGGAAGAAACTCTTTACTGTGAGGATAGTGAGGCACGGGCACAGGCTGCCAAGAGAAGCTGTGGCAACCCCATCCCTGGAAGGGTTCAAGGGCAGGCTGGATGGGGCTCTGAGCAACCTGGTCTGATGGGAGGTGTCTCTGCACACGGCAGAGAGGTCTGGGACTAGATGATCTTTAATGTGCCCTCCAACCCAACCCATTCTGTGATTTTATGATTCTCCAACTTAATTTAGCAACGCAGGACGAACCAAGCTCCATCTTTTGCTTGGGGTTTTGGGTTTTTTCTGATGACTTAGTGACTTATATTGAGTCAATATGGTGGAAGCATTTGCCATGGAGAAGAGAGAAAGAAGGGGGTACAAACAGCTTTGTGGAGGTGATGAGGGTTTAGGCTAGTCCCATGACCCAGAAGTTTTTTCTAGATTGCTCACTGTTTACAGCAATTTTATTGTACTGATATGAAGTCTAATTTTATTCATGTTAAAATACAGAGTGCACTTTTTCATTACAGTCTTCTATCTTCAGGATGGTCTTTTGAACCATCCTGCTTAGTAGGCCTTGAAGCAGTTGGCCTCTAACAATTTGCTGGATTCTTTTTGAACCCAGCATATAGTTGTGATTCCCACAAGAAAAAGTTTCAAATTTTAAAATCATGCAATAAGTGAATAAGCCTTCCCAGTTTTCTGCTTTGACCTCTCAATTTGGTAATTTCATTAGATGACTCCTGCTTTGTGGGTTATAAAGCAGGATATATTCCTTCTACTCTTTGGTTTTGTTTTTGCATTCCAAGCTGAAAATCCCCACCCTACTTTATCTATTCTGCAAGTCTTTCCATATTCCTGATAATCTTTGCAGTCTTCTCCTCTGTCTTTGTTAATTCTCTGTATTTTAGAGATGGGTAGACCCAAAATGTACACAACATTAAGACAGAAATGCATGTTACCTCATAAAACGTCATCCCATATTATATTTAGTCTGGAGAAAAGGAGGCTCGGGGGGAACTTCATCACTTCCTACAACTGCCTGAAAGAAGAGTGTAGCCTGATGGGGGTCAGTCTCTTGCCCCAAGTCACAAGTGACAAGACAGGAGGAAATGACCTCAAGTGGCACCAGAGAAAGTTTAGATCGGATATTAGGAAAAATTTCTTCACTGAAAGAGGGATCAGGCATTGGAATAGGCTGCTGAGGGAGTGGTGGAATCACCATGCCTGAAAGTGCTCAATAAGTGTGTGGATGGGGTGCTTAGGGACATGGTTTAGTGGTGGGACTGGCAGTGCTGGATTAAGAGTTACGCTCAATGAGCTCACAGGTCTTTTCCAAGATAAATGCTTCTATGATTTTCCTCCTTTCTTTGTCTTTATTTTCCCTGATGTATTTCAAAATTTTCCCTGTGCATTTAACTGGCATGAGCAGAGAGCCAGTATTTGTAGAGGACAGCCCATGGAGATTCCTCAGCCATCTTTCTGTGTGGCACCAGTTAATTTAGAGCCCACATTGTGTATGCGTTGTTAGAATTGTTTTTCCCTTTATACATTACTTTGCTTTTATTGATACTGAATTTCATCTGATGTTTTTATCACCCAGCTTGTTACTCAGTACTGTGAAAGTAGGTTGTAGCGTAATGGTTGGAGGCTTCGTGAGAGAATCAGAAAGCCCAGCAATGAAACAGACTCTCATTTTGACTTTTATTCTTGTCCTGGGGATAATCTGAACAAAAATATAACCAACAAAATACGTTTTTTATAAAGAACAACCAGCCTGCCTGTCTTGTGACATCTGACTGTGAAGTTGTCGGTTGCTCAAATGTTTTTACTTCTCATCGTCAGCATCTAACAGTCTTTTTTCTTATACTTCTTTGTAGCCAGTGTTTGCTCTTTCCCCAAACAGCAAATTATGCCCTTCCTTCCTCCATGCTGGAGCACCAGAATCCTGATACCAAGGGACAACTTAATGATCATCTTCTCACAGCCTGACATGTTTCCCCTGTACCTCCATCTCCTTTCTATTCTAAAATCCCTCGTGTTCGTGATGCCCTGCAAAGACACCTGGGATTCGGAAACTTTTGCTACTCTGCTGTTTTTGCTTTTATCTTGCAAGAAAGCGTGAGCAGACAAAGCCACCTGCCTGTCACTTAGAGCCCTGTTTGCTGGCAAGCACCATGGTTTACCTGAACAGGGCTTTCTTTAGGGCTTAGCTTTTATGGCTTATTATTGTTGCTGCTGTTCACAATCTTATTTGGGATTGGAGGGATGCACAAATGACTCATATAGAAGCTACAAACGGTTGCTTGCAGCCCTGCATACCCCCCATATGCTTTAAAATGTCATCTGTTTGCGGCTTTCTGTGCTGAACACTGCTGATCACAGGCTCTGGAGAGCAACGTTATTGTACACCTGCATCACTTTGTTTTGTACTCTTTTATACCTTCTGCATAATTAATGTTTTGTTGAATTTTATGTATTTATTTATTTTGGCTGATGTCTTCTCCAGAGATTATGAGACACAGCAAGCATCTAGTTGAGAAGATGGTGACAGAGAAGAAGGGGATATCAGAAGCTGATACTAGGGAAGAAAAGTGGAACTTTTAGGGGGTGAGAAAATGAGGGAACACCAGGAAGAGAGGGACCTCTACCAGCTCTTTCATCATTAGAGTTGGATTCCTGCAGCCAGTGCTCCTTTGTGCTCTTTGCACTGAAGACTCTTTGATTCTTTTTTTCCTTTGTTATTTTTTTCCTGCCCTCCATTTACAGAGCATGGAAGACTAAAAAGTCCGTAACATCTCTGCTGTGCATGAAATACATAAATCAATAAAATCAGGATACCCAGCCCCAGCAAAGCTGCCCAATCTAATGTGAGCATGGGGGGGCATATATTCTTCATATGTCAATACTCCTGTTTGTTTCTCTCTCATTCCCCCTGCTAAAATGAAAACACCTGGAGTTAATTTCACACAGACTATGTGGTAGCTCACCTTGCCATCATGTTTTCTTATTAAGGAATTTCATTAAGGCCTTTTTTTAAAACGTGCACTGCTTTGGCAGACTGAGTGTTTGGAAGTGGACACTCCCAGCAACAAAGATTTTTTGGAGATAACAAAAGCCAATCTCATTCAATCTTGTTTCAATCCCCAAAGCACCACAACGCTTTAACCTAAACCAGGGCCAGATCCAAGAATCATTACTGTTAATTCAAAGGCTCCTGTTGGTTTTAATGGTCTCTGGATCAGGCTTTTTCACTCCTGCTGTGGAGCAGTGCTGGCTCCCCCAGTGCAGAAGCACAAAATGGCCATGAAAATTGAAGGCTGGTTTGGAAATGGATGTCATTTCCACTGCCGGACTAATTGAGCGTATGAGGCTGGGAGTGGCATAGGTTTGAGGTTTTCTTGATGTTTCCAAGTCAGTCAAAGTTCCTATAATGAAAACATGTAGAGTGGTGTTTTGTAACTATTTTTATACCTACATCAGACTTGATGTTCGTGGCTTTGAATTATTTAATGTTTTTCTTCCTCAGCTGTCATCTCCAGTGAGTTCCTATTGCAGGGCTGCGGGAGTTGTTGTATAAGGAACAATGCAGGAGCCTGGCATTGGCTGCTGGGGGGGTGATGTTGCCTGGTTTTGTTTTGTTTCAGGTCTTTAATCCTATTTTATCCTTTTTCTTGCTGGTGAGAGGGACATCAGGCCAAGGTATTAAATCATACTGACCGGCATGGGCTGAAAATGAAGTACATGCCAGCTAAAGACGCAAATGGGGAGTTTTCTACTGAAACCACCAAGCACTAATGTCTGTCACATAGGAAGAGCCAACTATTTAACATTCAGTCTATTCAAAAAACATTATTATGTCCCAATGGTAATTTAAAACCACATCTGTTAGAACCATATGTGGGGAAAGTTTACCTTTTTTTTTTTGGCTTCTTTTTTAAGTGCCCAGTTACCCTGTTTATAGGGCTATCTTCAATGTGGGCCTCCTTCAAAATTTCAGACTGACAGCCCTGAAATGCTGGGAACAAAAGAACTAAATGAATTGAACTCTTCTCTTTTTTCCTTTGTAATTAATGTGTGGGCTTTTAGTGGATATCTGCAAGTAAATGTCCAGCTTTGAAAGGAAACCTATATATTGGGATCATGCCTCACACTTCTGTTGTCTATAACCTGATATTTGTTTTTTCATCTGAGTTATTGGATATTTCACATTTTTTTTCCTCACTGTTATTTCTATTAACAATGCATGCAAGCTTTGAACACAGCTCTTTTGGGCAGTCAGACCCTCTAAATTTTACTTTGTGGAATTGCCATTGGATTATTCTGTCTCTAAAAATAGAAGATATAGATTTGTTTTCAAAGCATCCCATCATTGTTATCTGACCAGCACTCACTGGCATAAACTTGAGATCCCTGAACCTAAGCAGTGCTAATAGCATATCTGACATGGCGAGTGGAAGGTGGCTCCGCACAGCACTCAGGTCAAAATGTCTGCTATAGGTCCCTCAGCAGGTGGTGGAGAAAGGGCTCTGTGTCACCTCCATGTGGAGTGCACCTTTGCCATGTCTTTGTGTACCTGTTCATCCCGGCTAAGTGCAAGCACCTGAGTGAACTGCTTCGACAGATGGTAATTGGGGACAAACAGACTTCAAGCACAGAAGTTAAAGGAGCTCTTCATTCCTTCACCCTGTTACCTGCTCCCTCTGCTTGAGAAGAGGCTTCAATAAAACCTGGACAAAAGTAAATTCCCAAGTGGTTTGCAAGCACTGACTCTCTCTCTGTGCTTGGTGAGACCACGCACTGTGTTGTGGTAGGGAACATTTCCATTATGCTGCCCCACTTCTCTGAATTCCAGTTCTGGATGGTGTTAGCAGGAAAAGCTGTGCTTTGGTTATGGTGGTCAGGCTGGAACACCAAATACTGGCGCTCAAGCTGTGATCCCCTGTGGGTAACTAAAATTGTGCATGTTATGTGATGAATTTAGAACACTCCAGGCCTCAAGCTACCATTCCAAATATCCCCTCATAATAAACAACAAATAGCTGCTCTTCTGAGACTTTTATATAAGTGTCAAAACCTTAGCCTTTTGTAGAATCCCACAGAAATCTCAGCCCTTCCTTGAAGTAATGGATTTTCCCATTAAGTGCATCCACATCTGTTAGCAGCATCAAGCTTTCTACTCTTTGTCCTTCACAAGCAGGCTGAGTACCTCAAGGAGAAATAATCAAAAAGTAAATAGATAAGCATGTAAGTACTAATAAAGCCACTGTACATGAGTTACATCTTTCCAGTGGCATTCACAGCATGGCATATTGTGCATGCCCCTCCAGCTGTGTTTTAAGCACTGAACAACGAATTTCTTCGCTAAACAGGATGTTAGTGATCCCAATGTACAGAGCACCTGACAACCCAAGAGTTAAATACGCAGCTATAAATACCATGCCTACTTTGATGGGATGCATTGTATTGTAATTTTAGCACTAATTAAAGTTTGGTTGTAGGCATGAAATATCTCAGTCTTTCAGAAACATGTGTAAATATCCA
Source organism: Oreocharis arfaki (assembly GCA_013398015.1). Classification (NCBI taxonomy): domain Eukaryota; kingdom Metazoa; phylum Chordata; class Aves; order Passeriformes; family Paramythiidae; genus Oreocharis; species Oreocharis arfaki. Next base: position 858,048 of record VZRR01012883.1, on the reverse strand, counting down.
AAATTAAGCTGCTTTTTGTTGTCTGAATGTTTTGGCAAAGTTGTTCCGTTGCATATGAAGTTTTACGAGTAGCAATATAATAAAGATGGGTTTGCATGTCAATGAGCAGCATTTTTTTATTTATTTTGGGTTAATCAAGTGCTGGAGTTAAATTGGAATGCGTTAATTTGTTCTTGGTTTAAAATGAGACTCCACTGTGTCCTGTAGCGAGTTTGATGCTCAAAAGGTTTTGTGGGGTTGATTGCTTCCAGATAAGTGGGAAAGTAGCTATGCTGAAAAAACCCACTTTAATTTGAATGATGTGCATGGAAAATGTGGGGGGAAAAAATGAAGAAAGCTACAAGAGAAACAACACATTTTTATGTTTTTGGCACAACTTACTTCGTATTCCTACTGCCTGTCCTTGTGTGATCCCTGAGCACTTGATGGATGAGAAAGATAATTGTTGATCATTTCATGAAGCTCTGCCAGTAACACATACCAAATATAATTAAACCTTCAATTTTATGCTTTTAAATACATTTTCTCACCAAATATAGCAATTAACCACTTTCCGTCAGAGCAAGAGGAGGCAAGGTGCTTTGGGTCCTATTTCCTAGCTCTGCTTAGTGTGAAATGTGGGGGTTTAATTTTCAAAACAATTCCACATTTCTGTTACATCATTTCACCTTTGAGGTTCCATGAGAGTCATTCTGGAACTTCAAGAAAATTGCCACAAATGATGCTTTTGCTTGTTAAGCTGCTTTGCATGGTCGAGTTGGACCAGTTCCAGTAATTCCTTGTCTTACTAGGTAAATCACCGCAAGACTCTTGCAGCTGGGACAACGAACAAGGGAAGTTTAATGTCATTCACCTCTGATTTTAACCCTATTCCTATGGTGTAGATTTCGGGTTAATTTCCTGGAGAAAGTCTTTCTAAAATATCTGTTGTCAAGCTGATCCATTTCATCAAAGGTTATTGTTCTTTTGCCTGTAATATAGACAAAATACTTGATTGTGATCAACTTGGATGCAACCATGATCCTACTCAAAAGGAGGACAGACGTTGTCCTTTTCTCTAAGCAAGTGAGAATACCCAAGAAAGAATCATCTTGGAATGACACCTCTCAAAGAGATGAATCACCTATTAGGGGAAACAAAGAAAACGACAGATTGATACTGAATGTTAACACCTGGTGGACTCTTCGAGCACAGCCTGCCCATGGCAGTGGGTCTCCGACTGTCCGGAGCCCAATTCCACTGAGACATGCAGCACAATACATTTTGCTCTCTCCTTGAGCATGAGGGCATGCTCCATTAGCTGACACTTGTTTTCACAGCATATGTGCCAGACAGCTTGGGCAGGAGCTGAACAACCCCCAGTCTTGCAGATCGTGTCCCACAGGGCAAGTTAGATGATTCTCTTTTCTGTTACTGTTTCTTGGTCATTATAGAGACATTAATTAAAGGACATACTCCCCAGGCCACCTTTTCCAGTTCCTGGGTGAACTTTAAATTTGAAACATAAATATAAGACAATTCCAGATGTCTTGAGCTAGTTACACTGACTAGTTGTTGAGAAGACACCTTGACCATAGTAAGTAGTTTAAAGGACGGGACATGAGGACTTCTGATCTGGTTGTAGCTCTCTTTTGTGGCCCAGAAGAACTCACTTGTATTTTTGTTGCAATTAACCTGTCTGTAGAAAAAGTTTTCTAATAACTTCCTAGTTATTTCCTCTTTGCCACATCATTTTGGAGTCCTGGAAGCTCTGTCTCATTCTCCATTCCCTTAATATATCACTGCAGTGTCCTGGCAGCATTCATTTTAGGCTACAGAAATTCAGTCCATCATTCTTTTCACAAAATGATTGAATGGGAATCACATTCAAAGTCAAACTGTGAAGTAGAAAGTTAGTTGACCTGTCTTTTGGGACATTTGGTTTTATTAAGTTCCTACATGTGTTTACTTTGATCCCTTCAATGTTATCCTAGAAGATGATTCCAGGCCAGATTGTAAAAATGTCAGTTTCTTCAAATACGTGAACAAAATCCTTTCTAAATTTGTCAGATCTTTTGAATTACAAGTCCAGCGTTCTGTATGAGACAGAATTGTTACTTCTACTTTGAAAATATTAGCCATTTAGCTGTCAGGAGCTCACAGGATCCAGCACTGTCTATAACAGGCTGTGTTTGGAATAGATGCACTCCCAAATTTACATTGTCCCAAATATCATATCTAGAAATGAGCTGAATTCTGAATTATACCGAAAGAGCTGAATCCTGTGTCACTCTTGCAATAAGTATATATTTCCTTTCTGCAGATCCCATATTCATCAGAGATTGATAATTTCAGAGCATGCACTTCAGCTGGAGAGTGACTTGTCCTTATCCCATCTGGAGTCCTGCATTCATCTCTGGGGCTCTCAGCACAGGAAGGACATGGACTTGTTGGAGCAGGTCCAACAAAATGAGGGCCACAAAAATGCTCAGAGGGCTGGAGCACCTCTTCTATGAAGACAGGCTGAGAGAAATGGTGCTGCTCAGCCTGGAGATGACAAGGCCTAGGGTTGCCTTATTGCAACCTTTCAATATGTGAAAGGAGCTTGTAAGAAAGACGAGGACAGACTTTTTAATCAGGCCTCTAACAATAGGACAAGGAGTAACGAATGGGTTTAAGCTAAAAGAGATTTAGATAAGATGTAAGGAAGAAATTTTTTTACAATGAAGGTGGTGAAATGCTGGCACAGGTTGTCCAGAGAAGTCGTAGACACCCCATCCCTGAAAACATTCAAGATCAGGCTGGACGAAGCTCCGAACAACCTGTTCTAGTTGAAGATGTCCCTGCTCGTTGCAGGGGAGTTGGTCTAGATAAGAGTTAAAAGTCCGCTTCGATCCAAACCATTTTATGATTCTACGACTCTGTCTTCTAGGAAATGGGGAGGAAAAAGGTTAAGGGGGAAAGAGGGAAGAAAAGCAGACCTGGGTGCAAAATCACTCCAAGTTACTGCCCTCGGCGATCGAATTTTCTACTTTCTCATCCCAAGCATAGTCTTATAAGTGGAATAATGTGTCAAAACTATCTCAAATGCCACATTAGGGGAGTCTTGGGTGACAACCCCGTTAAACCAGTTTAGATATAGTCCTCTCATATAGGAAGCTGATAGGTGGTAACAATATGGTTAACTTTCCTGCTTGTTTTATCAGCAATGACTCAGTGTTTTCTACCCTGAAAACTGGGGTGGAGGCAGAAAATGCCAAGGGAAGCAGACTAGTTGGCATGCAAATAGAGAAAAGATCTGCATTCCTGGATGAAAGCAAGTTCCTTTGTTGCCTTAATTTTTCCTCATTAGTTTTACAAAAGAACCATGTAAAGAACAAAATCAAAACATAGTTATCTCAACTCTTCAGTCAAGCACCACTTATGTCCAGGCTGATTTCTGCCTCTCTGAATGAAGGTGTTGGGAGAAGTATGAGACTGGGAGGTGGAGAAAGCCTCCTTAAGTCTAAAAGATTTCTCAAACTTGTGGTTGGTTGCAACAACAGATGTACTAAAGCCACATAAATCAGAAAGCTTATAAAAGGCCCATACAGAATGAGTTGGATTAATACATAAGAAAAGATCAGATCTTCAAATTGAAACAGACAGAAACACCAGGAAAGGAGGATCCAAATAAGCTAATGAAACCAAAATATTTTCAAACCTTCATAACAATTACATTAGTTTAAACGACATTTCAGGGGGCCATCCAGAGAGAAAAAGAGTAGGAAAATATTTTTTAGGAAGATTAAAACAAGAAATCTCCATCTTCCCTTACAAGCTGCAGTGGGAGATATGATGAAGACAGATAACAAAACGCTGAGGCAAAGATGCCAACATTTTTTCCAGTATCTGTCCAGTTTAAGCGTCTATTTAGTGAGCCTATCCAAAGCAGATGGTGCTTTTCTCTTTGATAAAGGACAGTGCAGGAGTTCTGGATGGTGACTTAGCTTGTGGTCTCCAAAGAGCTTCTTACTAATAGAAATTAAAGTAGCCACCACTGCCCAACCGGTATCAAATCCGTTTTCTCCTCTCCTATTAACTTTCAGTGAACATGGTGAGGAAAGGTTCCTTGCCAAAACCCATCGTGCTAAGAGTCAGAAAATCCTGTGGGTTAGGTCCCTTTATTCTTCAGATCTCCTTGGCAGGAATCTGCATTGGCCAAGGCCCAGGGAATTCTAGCTAATAAATTATTATGTTGGAGGGACTGCTCACCCTGTAGCCATGCTAATTAGGTTCTTACCAGCAAATCAGGTCAGTTTATATTCTTGACTTTTATGTAGGACAGGCATATGGGACCACGTGTTGTAGGGGGTTTTTCACTTGCAAAATTAGGCAGAGTCATAGTTTGTAAGAAAACCCCCCCTCAAATTCTACGTTTTTTCTAAGTATCTTTGACGTAAAACTGGTATGCTGGTTACTCCCTGTCATTTCTTGTTATTGGTTCTGTGTCTTGACAGTCCTAATTAGAAATTCTTTATGACTGATAAGACAGCTAGCACCTAGGTAAGAAGGTACCAGAATGACACAGATGTCCTTGGTATATATTCTTCACACCCCAACTACTCTTTGAAAAAGTTCCATATGATTATTAATAACTCCAAGGCATATTACTTCCAACTTGAGAAACAGTGACTTAAAGAGATAAAGACAGAGGCATTGCAAAATTATCTATTGCAGGAGGATATTGAGTATATTTCAAAAAAGAAAAAAAAACTCCACAAAAATGTTTTACGGTAAAGGGTTTAGTTTTTGGAATCACGACAGGACCTAGTATTGCCAAAGATTTATGATGACAGAAGAGCTGCTTTAGTAATCAAACTCTGTAAGAAGAAAGCCAGGAGGTTAAAGGCCCCTCTGTGAGATGAGTAAGTGTATAACGGTTTAAGTATTCCTGTTACTTGTCTGTAGTTATCTGCAGGTGTCAGCTGACTCTTAATAACCCCAATACATTAATTCAAAATGGTTTTTATCCTTCATAAAGTATATTGGATACAGCAACACAGATTAACTAATCCCTGTCTGTGCAAGAAGAGCTATTTCTGTCTGGAGTTTTACTCATAAAGGGAATTTTTCAGGTACAGTGTGTGAGTCTCTCTCCATAAGTTATTATTGATATTTTTAGTTTCTTATGTGTCTTTCCAATTAACTTTTTACAAGATTATAGACTCCATTTCCTAGATTTATGTTGCTGCCCATGTTTATCAGTGACTTGGGATAAAAAATACAGCCACTGCCAATAGTTTGCAGGTGATGTAAAAAGTTGGGGGAGTTAGTAATGAAAGGGTAGGAGATACTGACAGAGATCTATGTGTCCTGGTGAGCTGTGTACAGACAAGTGATCTCATCCTAATGTAATGAAACATAAACTCTTATTTCGAAGAAAAGCAAAAGCAAGGCACGCTTTTCATAGGGGATCCTCTATCCAGGTACTCCCAAACTGCAGAACACTTTTCTGGCACTATGAATAAAAAGGCAAAAGAGAAGCTTTCAGTTTAATGTGAAACTTTACTCAAGTACATGAATAGAGAAGTCTCACGTAGGCATAGGGAAACCATCCCGCTATGTGGCATGGGTTAACTTCTGTTGAAATATTTCTTTAGTTGGGTACCAGCGGGAAAGACAAGGATGTTGATAAACTAGAGAAAATTTAGAGAAGAGATAAGAGAATAATTAAAGGCTTGGTAAGAGATCACACAGTGAACAACAGGGAAAACACCAGTTGTTTAGCTCCTCAAAGTGCAACTTCAGGACTGATAGGATCATTTTGCCTACTTGCAGAGGCAACAGGATTTCACTGGCAGGGGGCTCTGCTGGACAGATGCAACAAAGAAGCGTCAGTAAAAAATGTCAGGGGAACTGACTTTAGACAAAGACCTCTGAAGCAAAAATCATATTATTTACTACGAAGGGAACAACCTGAGGAGGAATGTAATGATTCTCTAGATGAGGAATGTATTTTGGGGTTTTGTACTTTTTACTAAATACTTTTGCTCAAGCTTGAATTACCTACATCCTGCACTAAGTATTGCATGAAGAATCTTCCTAGTAGTCCCTCTTATCTGTACAACTTCTGAATACACAATATACATCTATTTTGCTATTCAGGACCTCATTCTTGTAACCTCCCAGGTGGATAGAGGTGATCTTTGCCCCACGCATGTCTAGAAATAGTGACAACTACACTTCCTGAGTAGAGCTCTGATTTCCAAAACTATTCAGGGCTTTTTTTGTTGAGTTTTTTTTTTGCTTGTCAAGAGCTTGCTCAGAGGTACTCACTTGTCCTAAATCTGAATAAAAGAAAACTGAACATGCAAGAAAGCAGGTTTTCTTTTAATCATCTGGATTGATTGCCATTCTTCATATTTTGCACTAATCTGCATATGTACAAAATGAATGCAAATCACTTATGATTTGATAGCAGTTTACATCCCTGTATACCCCATATGTGACAAGAGATAGAGAATGTGAAGCAGCAGAAATTGAAGTGTCTGCCACTGGGTCTAGATTGAACTGGAATTTATGAATAGATACAGAAGTGAAATAAATCTTCTAAAAATGGTCGACTCTGGAAGGAGAAAATGGTTCTTTTCTGATTTTGAGGGGTTTGAAGTGGAGAAAGCATGGATATGAATATATAGTATTTATTTAATCTGAAATTTGTTATCTGTTGCTCATCCAGAGAGATCTCAGTACTAGCAGATGGGTCCCATTATGCACCACATTTGTTTTTTTGCAGTCTCAAGTTCCCTCTTAGTTTTCTGGTTTGGCCCAGCCTGCAACACTGCTTTCCCATCACACAGAGTTCTGTTTTCTTTTAAGAAGAACACAACAACAAATCCATTAATCTTACTAGCAAGTGAAGAAAAAAGTAAGGAAAAAGGAAAACTGTGTGCTCTCTTTAGTGTTACTGAAATGGAAGGTGAAACTCTGATCTGCTCCTAGCATCATTCTATATTGCCTATGTATGCACCTCTTAGTGTAACTGTGACTGCATGGAAGTCGAGATATAAGCACTTGGGGATGGCTCTGAACAAATGTGAACAGGTCTGGAGGCAGAGGTGGCTGCTGGCTTCTTAAAACTACTGTGCCTTTCTTGGAGTCGCTCATTTATGCATTCCCTCAAACTGCAACCAAAATAAGACAACTTAAAACCAAAATAATATGATCCACCAACAAGTTTCACTAACATGGGTGTTTTCAAACACCTGTAAACTTGACTATTGTGGCCTCTGGATGGAGAAAACCATAGAGTGGCTTGGGTTAGAAGGGACGTCAAAGATCATCTAGTTCCAACTCTCCTGCCACGGGCAGGGACATCTCTCACTATCCCAGGTTGCTCAGAGCCCCATCCAACCCGGCCTTGAACATTTCCAGGGATGGGGCATCCATGGCTTCTCTGGGCAATCTGTGCCAGTGCCTCACCCCCCTCACAGTGAAGAATTTTTTCCTAACAGCTAAACTAAACCTATTCACTTTTAGTCTGAAGCCATTCTCCTTTGTCCTATCATCCCCTGTCCTCATCAAAAACCCATCTCCAGCTCTCTTGTAGCCCCTTTGGGTACTGGAAAGTGCTCTAAGTTTTCCCTGTAGCCTTTTGTTCTCCAGGGTGAGCAATCCCAACTCTTAGCTTGTCTTCATAGCAGAGGTGTTCCAGCCCTCTGAGCAACTTTTTTGCCTTCCTTGTTCTTAATTGGCCTTGCACTTTGCAGCTCGTGCAAGATAAATCCTACAAGAGAATACTTGGGCTATGCCACGGCATAAAGTTTTGGACTACATGGAGTAAGACCCCTTTTTGTACATTAGATTTAATAAAGAGCAAGCTAAATGAGAAGATTGTGGACGGTGGCATCTATTTGTCCCTCGGTGATTTTGGCCCACGGCTTTTCATACTTTACAGTCAAACAAGACGAAGAGCAAATCCCAAAAGATTGGGCTATAAAGAAAGAAATATTACTATCCAATTTATATTTCCAGGTGTTCTTATTTCAGTCATCCCAATTAGAGCAGAGATCAGCAATATCTTGTCTGTTGTCAGAAGTGGGGAGAAAGTGGGACAAGGACTTCGGCTTTACGGCAATGGATGGGGGTTTTGGGAATGGGGATGGAAGAGGCAAACTCAGCCTTATGAAACCACATTATTTGGCTTCCAGATAACTTGTTGACACTACAAAATTTAGCAGACCATAGGTTCATCAGCATGACTACAGGTAATGATAACTTGTAAAGGCAACAGTGTTCAAGGCCTTATTCCTTTTCTTTTATTTGGTGTTTTGTTTGTCAAACTACAGCTTTTATTGCAGCTTAAAACCCCTGACAACTGATTATTGAACCAATAATTGTGACATCGTAAAATACCTACCCCTTGCACGAAGTCTTGCTTATCACAATTCAGGCTTTGCTGACATGGGGCCAACTTTATGTACTTACATTCTTCTAGTTTTCCTCCACTGCATTCCTGTTTTAACAGATAATTCCCAAAGCACTTAAGGAAGTGGAGAATTAATGAAAAATGATAAAAAACTTCCCTCCTTTTCTAAGGGACTTTCCCAAACTGGGACCTGAAATGCCTAATACATTGATTTTAGAAACACCCTATTTTTCTTAACAGAGGTCCACCTTCAATTTAAAAAAGGGACAGTTAATCTGAAAAGCAATTGTTTCTCTGTGATACCTTTAGCTGTATTTGTCATTGCTTTTTTCTTTGTCATTTTCTGTTGTCCCAAGAATTGATTCTTCCACATGAAATTAAGCCTATCCTCCATGTGTAAAATTTCCCATGAGTAAAACTAATAGTAAAGGCTACTACACAACATATTACCCAAGGCTGAGGTAGCTATTCTGACTGTCTATTTTTATTTAATGCGATGTATCCATTTATCTTTACCCCTGGGATGGGTTTTCATTCCCATTAGTGTAATTATAGGCTGGTATGACTCCACTGGCATCACTGGAATGATACGTTCACAATCAGCGGTTTTATCGAGTGGTGAATCCCTATACCCTGGAAATTTGGTTTTGATCCACAGACTCATCCATGTTAGACAATGCAATATAGTCTCTCCCACAGTTATTTATGAGTCTGCTATAGCAAATGAGAAACAGGCTTCAGATTATAGGTGCTCTTTTCATTTCTCCAAGATGATTGAAAAGAGAGTTTCATCAAGCACATGTTATCAAGTCACTGACCATCACTGTTTACTGCAGTCTCTGTCCCTTGTTTATAGGTAGATTGGTGAGAAACAATTTCTTTGCAGAGTGGCCTTGCCTCACAGAGATAGAAGACCATTTAGTGCACCTGGTATTTATGTTTGGTTAAAGGGAGTCCTTTGATTAGCTCAAAATTCGTACTGTAATGACTACAACGGTAAAGGTAAGAAATGTTTTGCTATATGTGGTAGGTCTGTAGGACCTACTTAAACAGGAAAAGTAATTTTATTTATCAAGCTGTCATGTGTTGACTCCAGACAGCAGCTAACACCCCCCTAGCTATTCACTCACTCCCTCACAGCGGGACAGGGAAGAGAATCAGAAGGGTAAAAGTGAGGAAACTCATGGGTTGAGAAAAAGACAGTCTAATAGGTAAAGAAAAAGCTGTGTACACAAGCGAAACAAGTCAAGGAATTAATTCGCCACTTCCCATGGGCTGGCAGGTTGTCCAGCCATATGCAGGAGAGCTGGGCTCCATCACGTTTAATAGTGACTTGGAAAGACAGCCATCATCACTCTAGACATCCCTCCTTTCTTCTTCTCCCAGCTTTATTTCTAAGCACAACTTTATATGGTCTGGGATATCCCTTGGGTCAGCTGGGGTCAGCTGTCCTGACTGTGTCCCCTCCCAACCCCTTATGCACCCCCAGCCTCCTCACTGCTGGGGCGGGGTGAGGAGCAGAAAAATCCTTGACTCTGTGGAAGCCCTGCTCAGCAAGAACTAAGCACCATTTATCAACAGTGTACCAACACTGTTTTTATCACAAATTTGAAACAAACTGCTATGAAGAAAACTGACTCTATCCCAGCCAAATCTAGTATGCCAGCTCCAAGATGAAATGAGCGGAGAAGGAAATAGAGGCTAGTGGACAGTGTCTAAAAAGCTGGATATTAAATGCTTTGGACCATGATCACTTCCATGCTTCTGAAAATGCCATTGACTTCAAAAGAATTATCTGATTTAAGTCCAGCTAATAAATACTGTTGCTATCTCAAACAGTGTGCTTGTTGGGATGTCTGGTACTTCTTTGGTAGTCCAAGGCATAGAGCAGCACTGTCCTGAATCCTTGACTATCGCAAAGTTATAAACTAAATAACTAAACCACTTTTTTACCTTAGAAATAGGAATTTTGTTATTATTATATGTTTAGTCCAGGGGCCGACATTGAAATTAACAGGGCTTCACTCAGTTTGTGCCATGCAGAGTATGTCCAAAAATGTTTGTCATATTCATCTCATTTCCAAAATCTCTCAAATATAATGTTGGATCCTCAGAGGAAAGTGCTGGGGCTTGTACCCTTCTTCAGGATCACTGCACATCAGAGAACTGCAAGCAGGAGTCATTGATGCAGAAGCTTGTGCAATATATGTGTGTTTGTGCCACATCAACAGCGGAAGGTCACATTTAATTTTCTCCCAGAAGAGCACCCTCTGAGCTGACACATGGAGATAAAGATACTACTCATTATAGTAGTTGTGATTTTTCTACCCAAATAGCTTGTGTGGGAAGGAGATCAGCCTCCAGTCCCTTGAGTACAAACCAATCTATACGGCAGCCCCTCAGCTTGCTGAGCCAGCAGAGCAGCTCCTGTTTGCTGCCTAATTTCAGATAAGAGTAAAACATAAATAATAATAATACCAAAAAGTCTGATTATCTCGCAAAAAAAAGCTTTAAGTGCTGCATATAATCTTTGGGGGAAAAAATAACTGTAAAAAGACAAAGAGAAAAAAAGAAAAAACCAAAACCAGATAAAACACCAAACTGAGTATTTAGTTCCTTGGTGCTAAAGCATCCAGAATTCAGTTCTCTTTATATCTAAATTAAGGATGTAAAATGTAAACCAGGGCATTTTGAAAATATGTTGGACCATGTCTTTTTAGTTATATTCTGCATTTCTGTTTGAAGGACAGATCCTGAAGTGGCAGATCCTTGATTATCTTCTGAAAGAAATTATATATTTTTATATCAACTGAGGATCTCATCTCATTAGAAATCTCCCGACTTTCCTAAATGAATCATGCAGTTGTCTCATGGTTTGTCATTAGGACTTCCCCAATGCCTGCTCATTAAGGGTACTTTCCCTTTGTCTGCAGGCTTGGCAATAAATAATTACCTATCAGATTCCCAGCATGAATTCTGGAAGGGTTTTGAAAGGGGAATATAGGTAGGAAGAAGAGAAGAGGGAGTAATTAAATGGGATTATTTTGAAAAAGAAAGAGAGTGGACAGAGAAAAATAGGCAAGAGAACCAAAAGAAGAGAAGCTAGGAGAGATGCTTCCATAATCAGGGAACAAATTAGGAGAGCTCCAGGATGGGAATAATATTTTCCTTGTAAGCAGCAGAATCTGGGGGAGAAGAGGTAAGATGATGGGGAGTGAAAAAGGAGAAGAGACAGATTCCTGGAGGCAGTGAGGAAAACACCACACAGGGAAAGTGACAGAAAGACAGCTGAGGAGAAAGACAGGGATCTAAAACCAGTGGGGTGGACTGAAGATTGCTCCTCTAAGAAAGTTGGTGTATTCTTGCCTCTGTTCCCTCTCAAATTGAACTGCTTTCATTTGTTCACTTGTTTTGTTTTTAAATTTTTTTAAGGTGCATTTTTATTTGAGTTACATGGATGCTATGCTTGTGATAGCAATCATCTGCTTTGAATTTGCACATTTAGTGTAAATACTTCTGTGTCTACTTTCTTTTTCTATCTGCACATATGAAAAATAGTGTTTAAAATGATAAATTCAATATCATTACACTTAGGAAACTTCAGGAAATGAAAGCTCAATAATGCAGAATAATTCTTCTTTAATCTGTTCTCTGTAGCCTGACATCCTATGGTCTGGGATTGACAATCATGTTCATGGTATGCATGATTAAACAGGAAGTAGTGAAGCTTGGAAAATAAAGAACACCAAAGGAAGAAAGATTTAATTTGTGTATGTGTGTGTGTGTGTGTGTCTGTGAAAGTCCACAGCAATGGAGAGAGGAGAATTTTTTCAAACCAGGATGTTTCTCAAAGTTTTTTCAGCTCTTGAAAACACAAGACTGAGGAGGAGAACATTAGTTCAAGAGATAAGAAGATTGGAAAGCGAGAAGGATCAAATCAAAATCACCTTCAGTTTATCTCTGGAGATCATGGGGAGAAGAGATGCTTGGCTGAAAGACTGAAACAGTATTACTGTGCATGGAGAAAAACACAGCAGAAAACCATCTTTATGGTTCTTTATTTTCTAAGATAGAGCAAATACATGTTGTCTTCTCATTGCAAAAGAGCAATTGAAAGGTATTATCTCCTTTTTAATAGCTTCTGGTAGTAATTCCTTGATTCTGAACATATAATATTTAGGATAAAGAACAAGTATAGTGAGTCCAAGAAGGGGGAGAATGCACTTTTTCATTGTGATTAATATCCTGCTGTTGCTTACATATGGTCCATATTGAGTGAATGGACAAAGGTACCCAGCCTCGTGGCCAAAGGTACTCAGCCTTGAAATCAGTATGCAAACGTAGCCTTAATTAGGTAGTCGGAAGGTCCAGTTTGCCTGGCACCTTTTTTATTTCCTGACTGAACCTTCCTATAAAGACAAGGGATAATACTAGTAGTGTCATATATTTATGCTCCATAAATAAATTTTGTCTCTGGTTTTTAACCAGAAAGCAAGTAGAGGAACCCAAAGCATAAAAGATGATGTCTCAACTGGCTTACTTGTTAATGGTTATAATGTTTTATTTCTGTGGAAAAAAAGAAAGGTAATCCTTACTGGTACATGCTGCCCACAGAATATCTGAAGTCCCTGTCTGTTGCTCCTGATGAGCTCTCCTCACAGAAGGAATTCCAAAAGGAATGATGCTAAAAGCCCAGGGGTAGGTACTGGGGCTGGGGGGCAATACTCGACAGCATCACCAGCCTACTCGAAAGAAAAATGTATCATCTGCATGTCTGCAGGGGACAGATGGGATTTAACTGTGTCTGGTTTGTGTGCACCTCATGTTTGTCATAAATCCTAATGCTTGCCTTCATCACTGAGCTCTGCTGACCCCAGAGTCACTTACCTATATTTAAGAGTCTCATTGTAGCTCTTTTTCTCATCTTTCTTTCTAAGCTCTGTACCCACATGTGTGGGTAGGACATTCATAATTTATTTCCCGTCTCTTCTCTCTCTCCTTGTACATCAAAAAAATGAGGGCTAAGGAAAGAACCTGAAAAGGAGAGGAAAAGGAATATATTCCTTCAATTAAATCCATGGTGAAAATGAAATCACACATACATGTGTGATTCATTCAGACATATTTTTGCTCTGTCTGAATCCTCCTGTTTTCTCATTTATAGGCAGAAAAATTATCCCTTACAGTTCCCAATACTTTTCAACCAGTAAGACTGTAAGTATTGCTTTTCCTTGTAAGCTAGTGTATCTTCTATAAGGCCTGTTGTTTGACTAATTTTGGTAAAATGAAAAAACAACTCAGCATGTCCTTTTTTCAGGAACAAGGATAGTTTTTTCAAACCTTGTACCATGCTTTGGGTATCTTGGTACCATCTTGGGCTTTTTGCACAACAGAGGACAGAATGCACAGAGTTATACCATCCACTCTTTAAAAAACAATAAATAACAATAAGATAACGAGATAAATAATAAATTAAAATATTAGTAACAAAATAATAATAGTAATAATGTTATTTTTTTAAAAAAACCCTAATAATTAATAATAAAATTAAAAAGCAAAAGTAAACTGTCTCACCCATTGACTTCAGACTTTGAGTAACCTACTAGTCTGATTCTGTCTTCTGCAGAGCATCTTCTCTGCAGCACGGTGATGTAAAATAAATTACTTGCCTAAAGAATTTGAGGTCACCAGAGAAAAAGCACCATGTGAATGTGTCATATCGTGAGACAGGAGAATAATCACGAACAGTTATAATAGCTCAAATAAATCAGTTGGGGAAAATAATACTTTGAGCAGCTAGACTGGCAAAAAAATAGCTCCAATGACTTGGTGCCTCTTTCATCTTGAGTGATGGAAATTTATAAAGACACAATGAAACATAAAACATTCACCCCATGGCTTCTTTTGTTTGGAGAACAATGACTTTTGGATGCAATTAAAGGCAGAGGCCTGGAAATTCCGTACTGTGTTTTCACGGGCTTGAATATGGAGTTTCGTGTCTCTAGTATACCTCCATCTGCTTAATGATGTATTCTTTAAATATATTGTAAAAGTGTCTTTTTCAAGTAGTCACTAAAAATTGCTAATATCAGTTCCCTTCTAATCATGCGTATTACAAGGCAAAACCTGAAAGAAGGTTGAAACATGATATAAAATGTGCTAATTTGATAATGAACAGCAATGCACAGTATGTCTTCTGTGCATTTTTCTCATATAATTCCTCTTGATCCCTTGGCATATCAAGTGCCAAATGAAGCAGCTGAGTTAATTTTAATTCCCCTCTCTCCTTTCCTTGTGATATTTTTCTTTTGGTTTCTCAGAAATTTCAGCTGTGTCTGGTTTTGATTCTGTAACAGCAAATGTTTCCTAGTGTCAGGTGAGGATCAGAAGAGCAGTAGTGGCTGCATGCACTGTCCAGCCCATCACAAGAAATTTTGGGCCCTGGAGCTTTCAGTGGTGTTTGAGCAAATCATGTAGACTATGTACCCCAGGAGGCAACATTTCCACTTTATTCAACTTCACAAGTATAAGTTGAAAGTGGCTGTCAAATGGGGTACTGAAATTCAGTGTCTCCAGCAAATCACCCCTGTACATCTTAGAAGCAGAGAATACTCCATCCTGCTTTTTCTGTCACTATCTGGCTTCCGGCAATCTGTCAGCACTACCCACATTTGGGCAAAATTTGGAGTCTGTAGAACAGCTAAAACTCTATAGTAACCAGCTGCAACGAAGTATAAGTGGAGGCAATCACAAGAAACTTTTTTTCTCCATTGCATTTAAGGCTCTATGTTCCTTTCCAGGTCATTTGCATCTCTAGAAATGACTAGCATGGAGGAGTCTCCAAAAATGCAGATGGCCTCAAGGCTCTATCTTGTGGACAGATCTCAAAATAAAAGGTATCAAAAATACGGTGGATATAAGCCTTAGCGTGGCAAACTCTCCTTGGGGCAGCTTCTGTCATAGTATGAGAGCTACTTGATCATTGTACAAATATCACCTGATACCTCCAGTCTCTGACCACTTATCCCTGAGTACACAATGGCAATTACTTCTACCCTCACTGGGGAGTATGACCTTAAAATCAGTGGAAAAGCATGTCCCTTAGACCAGGCTCTTCATCTCATCACCCTGCAAAGTAGATAAAGTCTTAAAGACTGGTGGTAGGAATGTGAATGTCACACTCTATTTCCTTGTGGTCCCATGTGCTCTTAATACATCATTGGGAGTTTGTCAGTGAATGTGTGGGAAATTTTTGAGCATGTATAACAGGCACCCTTATTTTCTCTGGAAATATACTTGATTTCATGTAAGACTACACAAAAGTTAGAATTACTCAGAAAAGTGGTAAGTTCTTCATTGTTAGAATTACAGAAGTATGGCACTGTAATTCTTCACCCAAGAATATGCCTCAAAATCATCATTGGGGTATTGTGGATCTTGGAAAGATCAAATCAGCTGCACAAAACTCAGGCATGTGAACTTACGGATGTTTTATTCAAGCCTGTCAATGGGTTCCTTTAAAAGTTCACTAGCGCTCTCTGTGAGGGCAATCTTTCTAATACATGCATTGTAGCTGACAAATGGCAAATAAAAGAAGGGCCAAGACAGAGAATGATTTGTGGTGTGGTCTGAGGAGTTGGCAGCTAAGAGTGGGAAGTACCATCCTTTGTTCCCAATCGCACTTCTTAGCTGTGTAGCAAGGCAACTGTAAAGAAAAGTCTTGCAAAACAGGCTTGGCATCCAACTTAATGATTGAGTTTCTGTTCCAAGGAATGAAACTTCAGGACATCCCAAAACCACTGAACATATGTAACAGTCAGTGCAAAGGAAAAGATCATAGCAATGTTATTTTGTACAGCTGCTACCATTTGGTGATGTATGTGAGCTGTATTTTCTCCCTAAGTGTCAAACATACTACAATTTGTTAAAATCTTGGCCTCAGCAGAATCAGGCCAAAGCTCCCTTTACCCTCAGGAATGCCTACAAAGGCTTCCCAAGAAGCAGCAAAACTTGATGAGGAGTCACATGCAAACACTGAAAAAGCAATCAGGATATGGCCCCAGTGCAAAGTGAACAACAATTTTTGTCTGTTATGGGAAAAAAGTTTACACCTCTAGTAAGTACGGCCTCCACTAAACAACTACTGTCAAAACTTTGTTACAACCCATCCAAATATTTCAACTTCATATTCTGGTACATCTGGCAGCTTCTCCTATTACCCACTTCACATAAAAAGAAGACTAATGACAGGCCTGAAGACACAAGAGCCAGTGTGCATCAATGTACTATCTATGCTCTTGATGATAAGGATGACAACTAAAAGGTTTCATCTGCATAAGCCATTCCCTTTAAAACAGATGTGCAAAGTATGTTAACTTGGTTCAAAACCATCTATAAACCAAAATTATTTGTGTAGAACAGAAAGGAAAGGAAAGCACTGAGTGACATTCTGTAGAATCTATCCCTCTATGGTTATTCAAAAGGTTGAAGCAAAGGGAAAACATGGTCTGACCAAGCCCACTTTTCACCTTACACTTTATCCTTTACACTAGAAAGAACAGAGTCACAGAGTATAATTCTGACTAGTCTGACATCCTTCCACTTAGCTTGTTTCTTTGTTGCATCTTTTCCAAAGTTTCATTTTAAATGCCAAATATTTTGGCCTGTGTCTAGATTGCCCTGTATTTCAGTAACTACAGCTTTTCATTCTACCTTTTAGCTCTTAGGTCTCCCAGACTGCTTTACCTAAAATGTTTCTGCTGAAGCTTTCCTATAATTAGAGGATCATGTAGGTTGGAAGGGACCTCAGAAGGTCTCCAGCCCAAGCTCCTGCTCACAGCTGGGTCAACACTGAACTGAGAACAGATTATTTAGGGCTTCCTCCAGTTGCGCCTTCAAAGTCTCAAAGGATGGAGGTCCCACAATTTATTTGGGCTTAAAGATCTCACGCTGGATTTTTTTTCACTTTAATCCAGATGGATCCTTCCCTGTCATGCATCACAGCTTGGCTCTGTCTTCCTAACAAACTTGCTCAGAAGTGCTGTAAGGCAGCTATGAAATCCCTGCTGACTATCCAGGCTGAACAAATCCAGCTCTCTCAGCCTTTCCTTGTACAGCACGTGCTCCAACCTCCTCCAACCTCCTGATCACCTTGGTGGCCTATGCTGGACTCCCTGAAGTTTGTCAACAGCCTTCTTTTGTTGGGGGCCCAGCTGGATGCAGTATTCCAGATGTAGCTGGATGAGCGCCGAGAAACGGGAAAAAAAGTACTTCTAATGAAATATTCATTTCCCCCTTATTCCAATAGCTTTTTTTTCCCTTGGCTTCAATTCTGGTCGGGTTTTTGTTTTTTGGGTTTCTTCTAGAAAATATCTCCCCAAACAATGTAGTAGACATTTGCCCTACGATGCATGTTTGCTATTTACTTTATTTGCTTTTTGCATTAATTTTCTCTGATTTCTCTTGCCATTATTTTTCTTGACTTTTGAATTTTGCATTTTCTTCCACTCTTTGTCAGAGATTTTCTTCTGGGTTTTGGTTTTTTTATTATTACTATTATTATGTTTCCAGGGCTTTTCTGTATCAACCTTTGTACCTCTAAAATAGCCAACTTTAGAGTAGTTACAGGAACTGTTAAAGCACGAACCATCCTCTGCCCTCCAACAATCTTGTTTATTTCTGAATTTTTACCCTCTAAGCTTAAAAATTCTCATCATTCTCCAACAAGCAGCACCCAATTCACAACATTCTCAGTATGTTGAAAATACAAACTCATATTTTCTTCTTCAATTCCCTGGATCTCAAATAGTATCTTGTGGAAGGAGTTTCATGTGGAGCTGGCTACAGAAAATGTCAAGTTTCTTGGTGAAAGCAGGAAGCTGTCCAGTTAAGAAGAGAGAATTCCAGCTTTCTACTCAGCAGAACGCTTGGGGACTGCAGTTCCTTAAGCAGACATGGGTGTCTGAAGTACTATGATTTCTCCCCACCAAAACACTGCTGAAGCAGGCAGGAAAGTAATTAGGCCTAGCATGTGTTAATTACTTTTTCTGTTGTTTAATTTTTTTAAACTTCAGGGGTGCTGGCAATCAGTGTAATAAAAGGAAGTATCTTTTTCAGCAACAGATCTTCTTCCATGTGTCCCTGCACGGTAAACAGATGAGGAGGTAACCAAATACTTGCTGGGACACTGCTCATTATTTTGTCCTTAGCTAAATTAAACACATAATATATTTCCAAAGTTTAGATTAATAGGATTGTGAATGGCCTCAGAGTCAGAAGAATATCCCAGTAAACAAGAAGATTCTTGTATCTGTTACTGTCTCTATAGGTATATTTCTAGAATTGCAGCTTGCTAGTGAATTGGACATCTGCAGATAAGAAATGCTTTTGGTGGTAACACTGAGTTTTGACCTCTCTATTCCATGATTTGTTCGATCTTAGCTCAACAGGAGTGAGTGGGAACACACTAGGTAGCAAAATGGCAAAACTCAGTGCTGAGTTTTGATTCATGTTTTCCAAACTTTACTTTTGTACATCAGCTTTGAGAGAAGGAGGCTGAAGACCTTTGCAGTAGCTACTTTCTGGTCATGAAATCATGGTCAGTATCTACTATTATAATACTGAATCTACGATTGTTGATTGCCTTTGGGTTCAATGAAGGACAGAGCCCAGAAGGAGCCTGTTTACCCATTCATTATTCTATCACCATATGGCCTCAAATTCCCTGTCTCCCTCTTTCCCATTTGGAAAACAACAATAAAAACCTTGCCAGTTCTTGAGATCTGCAGCTGAAAATCTCTGAATATTGGTTTGATTTTGCCTATCACATCCTGCTGCCAAGGAAATGATCAAAGAACAGAGGCAGCACCTTTGCATATGCTCGAACATGTTTTGCTTGAAAAGATTCCCAGTTACTTGTAGTTCATCCCTCTGCCATTTTGTCTCATCTTCCACCATCTTGTCTCAAAAAAGGCAATATTAGGAAAGAAAGCACTGGAGGAGAGAAATGTAGACAGGGAAAGCAAAAAGGTTAATTAACAAGTTAGAAAAGTGAGTGGATGTTTTTGTTGCCTTTTCTCTTTCAAAGTAGGGCACCTGTTGAGCTGTGAAGCTTAACAAGGAGCAAGCAGGGGAAAAAAACAACAGCTCTGTTCCTTTGTACTGGTTCTTTCAGTATTCTGCTTGAAATTCGAGTGGCTGCTGGAAAGAAGCACTTCACTCTGTTCTTCCCTATTTCTTTGTGCCCCTGTTTGTCATCATCAGGGGAAGGGAGAATAAAGACTGAAAGAAAGGATGAAGAGCAATTGGAGATCACAGAGATGAAACTCTCAGACTGCACCTGCAAAACCAGATTGTGAACACTGGTTTCATCTTCCTCACCAGTTTGGGATAACAAAACACATGTACAGAGATGGAGTACAGTTATGCGCCTGCAAACCCTTTGATTAAGTTTCTAGTATTTCCTAGCTTAAAAACTGGTTCTTCTCCTTCCTTCCTGCAGTTTCAGCACCTTTGATTCTAGGTAACCAAAACTGCTGCCAACATACCAGTATTTTACTTTTTCTGAAAAAATTGCCTGTGAAGAACTTCCTGATATATCCTTAGGAAAGGAGCTTGGCAGGGATTACAAAAAAATGCGTGAAAGAAATGAAAAAATTGGTGAAGACATGTTCTGGAAAAAAAAGGTTTGCAAAGCCTTTTATTGATAGCAAGGGCAATAAACACCTTGAGTGTCAGGCACATGTGGGAACAGGGGCTGTGCATTCATTTCTCCCAGGCCTTCTTCCCCTCCACTTGTCCAGCTTCCCACATACACATTGTCAATTTCTCCTATGTCCGCAGGAGAACAACACACAGCTGATTTTTCAGGATCTGAACATAGTGCTTTTTCCTTGCAGAAGCCATAGAATTTCTTTTTCATCTCCATTATATCTTATTAGGGAAAGAGACTCAGTCATTACCAATATTAATGCCACACAAAAGCCTCTGGGAACCTGTGAAGTAAAGAAATACAAGATCCCCCCAAAAAGCAGGTCAATGTCAGCACAAATTACTTTTTTTGCAAAGGCTTCAGGAAGAAAGAAGGATCTGCCTAACAAACAAACAAACTGTATTCATTTCATTCCTCTTCTGTAATTGCGCTCTCTTTTTATAGTCTGTCCCAAGCCTTTCAACCAGACAGGTTAGATAATAGTTCAGATTGTTACAAAATTATCTGTTTCCTTTGCAAACTGTTTCACCCACCCATTTTTCCAAAGTTTTAGCTCTACTGAGTTATTGACAAAACATCAAACTCAACCCAAATTCTTCTGTAAACTTGGAGAGTGTGTGTAGTAAATTACTTGGCACACTTCTGTTTTCAAGCTGTCCCACTCACGAAGGAGCTGATCATCCTTTTATTCTCCGATTAATAAGTGCCTATTGGGAAGATTGTGTTATGTGCTGCATTTAAAACCATAGAATCCTTTGGGTTGGAAAAGACCTTTAAGATCACCCAGTCCAACAATTAACCTGACACTGAATGTGTCATCCCCCACTAAACCATGTCCCTAAGCACCACATCCACACGTCTTTTAAACCTCTCCAAGGCTGGTGAATCAACCATTTCCCTGGGCAGCCTGTGCCAGTACATTAGTATCTAGCTCTGCTCCATTGAAAAACAAACAAACAAACCCCAATAAAACAGTTCAGCCCCACTCTTTGCAAATACTCTGTGTCAGATTCCTGTTGGAATGCAATCCATAGTAAAGAGGGGCTGTATGTTGAAGGCCCTTGGACTAAGTGTTTTAAAGACAGAACTGTGAGATTCAAGGGCCTTCTTGTCCTTCCCCACCAGTTTTACATCTCTGAAATTTCACTGGTTTCGGCAAAACTCTTCATGATTTATGTTACTTAATTGAGAAAAGGATGAGGCCAGTAATTTCTAGTTCTGCACAAAGGTAGAGGCTTCAACAAAGCGTCATGAATAGTAAAATAAGGTATAGACAGTTACTTCTGGGAGGATAATATATAGGCAGTACCATTATGCTTCCTTATAACTAATAAAAGCCTGATACTTCTGGTAAAATATGCAAATAGCCATTTCCCTCTGAGAAAAGGTTAGTTAAGAGAAATGATCCCTTTTAGCTCCTTGGTCAGATCATCTAGTAGCCCCTGAACTTCTTGCGATAAGGACATGATTCAGTGAGACACACCTGCCTCTGCTTTTCAGCAGTAATTTCAGCAGAATCGCTAAGTAGCTCAACTGCTTTGCTGGCTGGAGCAAGATAAATCAAACCATCAGGTGAGGGATTCTGCTAAATCTAAATGTTCAGGACTGCATAAGATTTTCAAGGGATTAAAAAAAAAAAAAAAGATATTGCCGCAGTTCAGTTTCAGTTTGAAACTGGATGTAGCTTTGCATTTAGTGGAGTTAATTTCTAGTTTTCTTTGGTGTAGAGGACCCATAAGGACAGGAAATCTTGCTGACTGTGTCCCATGTAGTCCAGTCTTAAACCATAGACATAAGTGGCAATAAAAGATGTTTAGTGGGATGGTGTGAGTGAAGCAACTATAATAGTCTCAAGCTTGGTGATATCTGTATACGGCCTAGACAGTATGTTACACTGAATCCAAAAATAAAAAAGCACTCCTCAAGCCTTGAAAAAGGCTTAAAACTTCCATGTGATTAAAGTATTATTTCTGCTTTAAAGATGATGCATATTGACTAATTGATTTGTCCAGCAGAGAAGAACACAACCCAGGGGACCACCTCCATACTCTAGTACTTTAGCTATAAGGACACTACATATACTGGCAATTAGATTAGATGATATGCAAAACAGACCCCTTCACAATGTTCTTCAGTTATGGTAGCTTCTTTATGCTGCCATGCCAAACTGTTGGGGTTGCTTATTTCACAGTCACCAAAAGGACAAAAAAAAAAAAAAAAAAA